>PVNU02002188.1:0-36238 GCA_003013855.2 Liriodendron chinense | reverse complement strand
ACTGTATAGACGTAGCCCCTGCATAGCACAACCGTCCTAGACATGCCTAAAGCCAATGTACACATGGCCCTGTTAGTGCACTTTTCTGTGGCATACTAGTGCACCTTGTCAATCACTTAGGTCAGTGAGTCTAGTGTCGGTTGAGCTTAATGAAGACGAAGACCGAAGACTCAAGACGGACCAGCTGCATCAAGGATGAAGAATAGGTAAAAGAGATGTCTTGTTGCCTTACCTTGAACCTACCCAAAACCATAACCTCTTAGATGGCTTGGACCAACTAGGTATACCCTTAGTCATCATTATTAGTTTTAGAACTCTATGAAAAACATGATAAGTTTGACTAATTAAAGAGATGGAAGCTGCTGTAAACAAAACAGCTCAAACAGCAGTTTCGGATTGATTCTCTCGATCAATTGAACAAGAGTTCCGATTGGACTCCGATTGATCGAACAGAAGTCCCGATCAATCAAAAATTGTTCCAGCAAGTTTGAAAATTCACTAAACAAATTTCCGATCAATCGGACAGACTTTCGATCTGGAAGGGGTCAGTCCGATCAATCGGACCATGATTTCGATCAATTGGAATATCTTCTATAAAGTTTTCTGGACAGATTTTCGATCAACCGGACATGTCTCCGATCAATTGGACATTTTTTCGATTAATCGGACATACGCGAATCTGCCCTTTTTTTACCGTTAGATGAAAATCTATTTAAGGTGGAGGATTCATTTTTTAGCTAAGTGAGGGAATTTTGAGAAATAGAAGCCACCATTGTTGAAGATCATTAAGAGCTCTATTACTAACCCAAACAAGTAATCTTTCTTATGATTTATCACAAGCATGGAGTATTCAAAGCTCAAGATGAAGATGCACTTGTCCCTCTTTTGATCTCTAGAGATTGGATTGATTTTGATAGTCATATTCCTATCCAACACTCTATGATGAGATCTTTATAAGTGAGACTCTCTAGGTAAGCTATTCCCATAAGTTGTAGAGATCTCAAACCTACCCTCCTATTGCCTTAGGCATATCAAAGGCATTATTTACAAGGTGGTTGATTAAGTGTAGCTGAGGCATTGGCGACGCAACGGCAACATGATCAGGGGAACAATGGAAACTTAAAGCACGAGAGAGTGAAGATCAAGCAACTCGAACCGGCGCTGAATAAGGAATCATCTAACAGTAAGGTTGTCATTGTAGAGAGTCATTCTACTCAATTCCCTGTGAGAGTTGAGTGTAGAGTTTGTTTGTCAAACTCGAATTAGGGTCGTTTGCCGATCCTTGGCTTATTAGTTGAGCCTAAAACTCTAGGGACATTGGTCGTTCCTTGGCGTGTTTGTCGGCCTAAAGACTAGGGGCTGTTTAGCACTCTTTGGCTCGTTGTCGAGCCTAAGCAAAGTCTCCAAGGGGGAGCCTCTGACATGGGAGTGAACGTGCGTTGTCCTTGAGTAGGACTTGAGGTGACCTTGAGTAGGACCCATAGGTTGGGAGGAACCTGTAAACTCCTCGATTGGGTGGAGCCGATTTAAAACACCTTGGTGGGGAGGAACCAGATTTAAACTCCCTAGTGAATGCCGGTTACTTAAACGGGTTGAGTACTTGAACCAGGAGTGAAGTAGACAAGTAGTCAAACCACTATACATGCTTGTGTTTGTGATTGTGTTTGAGCACATTTCTTATTATGCATTGTGTTTAATTTCTTAATTATGAATGCTTAATTAGAATAGATGCTAGGCACTAAATAGGCACATCCACACATAATGTACTTTCACTTATTGTGTAGACTTGAGTTCATTGATTCATTCTCATAATCTAGATAGGTTGCATAGATTATGAATTTGTTTAGTTAAATCATTTGATTATCTATGCATGCTTAGACTAAAATATTATTGCTTAAACCATATGCTAGTCTTGTGATTGGACCCACTTAGGCTTGGAAGCCGAAATGTTCTTATTTACTTAGTTTAATTTGTTAAAACTGTTAAGTAGGTGAAAAGAATTTCAAAAGGTCCCCCCCCCCCCCCCCCCCCCCCCCAAATAAGACTTAGCCATAATACTAGTTGCTCTCAAAACTTCCGCATAACACGCCTTAACTCCAAAAGGTGTAATTTCAATTGGTATCAGAGCTGGTTGCTCTTCAAGGACTTAACCATCTAGAGTAAGATCCAAGTACCAGAGCACTAGCATGATCTCTGACCGAGATGGGGGTACCACCAACCGTCCACCATTCTTTGACGAGTCCAACTACGCCTATTGGAAGGCTAGGATGAGGATTTTCTTACAATCCATGGATCGTCCGGTGTGGCTAAGCACACAACGTGGATATGCCTTGCCCACCTAATAAGTGGAGGTTGATGAAAAAATACATTGCCATTCCCAAAGATGATGAAAAATGGAATGACAGTGAGAGAGCTCAATACATGGCTCTCAATGCGATTTGCTGTGCAGTTTTTTCGGATGAATTTCAGCGCATTCTCACATGCGTAATTGCAAAAGAAGCGTGGGATATGCTTGAGGTTACCCACGAGAGAACTAGCATAGTAAGGTGCTCGAAGCTTGAGCTCTTAACCACCAAATTTGAAAATATTAAAATGGAAGAGATTGAAACTTTTATAAAGTTTTATACCAAATTGTTTGATATTTGTAACTCCATATGTGTTTTGGGTGATCAGGTTCCGGAAAGACGTATATGTAGAAAAATACTTAGGTTCCTCCCGGAAAGATTTAGCACTAAGGTGGTAGCCTTAAAGGAGTGTAGAGACATAGATAACATGAAAGAAAACTAAGAGTGAGTCGGAGGAAGATAATGATGAAGATAGAGAAGATAAGTTAAATAAAAAATTTAAAAAATTCCTCAAATTTGATAAAGGGAGTAGCCGTGATAAGAAGGACAAGAAGGGTGATAAACATAAAGGGGAATCATCAAATTTCAAATTTGTCCGATGTTACGGTTACGGTCATCGTGGCCACATTGCCCTGGAATGTCCAAACGGACCTAAACAGAAAGAAAAAAAGGCAACGACTATCACTTGAGATGATACAGAGGAGTCTGAATCCAAATCTAATGACTCCACTAGTGATGGGAGAAAAAAAATATTAATAAAGCCCTCATGGCTTCCACTACTACCTCTCTTTCCCCTAATCTAAGAGAGGATCCCGACCGTTATCCCTTCTAGGAAAAGGAGTTTCCAACCTCTCACCTTATGGTATATTTTATGAGGGTGTTGAGGAAATTAGTTACTCTTAGGCCTTTCAAACTAAACATAGTTAGTAAAGGTAGCTAGAAATTGATTCTATAGGAATATCTGAGGATTTCAACATCTTTTTTGTGTATGGGTAAATTAGAGGATTTAAGCCTCATTAGCCCAAATTTGGTAGTTTAACCTTGCTTTTATGTTATATATTTGCTATCAGACTATCTTACTACTTAGATTAGCTAATTATGATAATTTTATGCTTAATTGTATGCTAATCTTTGCTTAGGATTGGTCTTGATATACCATTAGGGGAGGTTGGTTGATTGGGCTATAAGCCCTTTGTGCTTTTATTGCAAATGTATATCTTTGACTAATTATGTATGATTAAACTATGCTTAGATAGTTACATTTTCTTGTTAATCATGTTCATTAACATGCTCCATGTTTTAAAGTTCATGCACCCTATACTTTTCTTGTTAACATGTGCTTATAGTTATAACTGCGACATACTATCTACTCTTACCTTACCTTAATTACCGTCTCATTAAGGGGGAGAGAATAGTTTGTCAATTGCTAACAAAAAGAGGGAGATTGATCAAGTCCCACCACAACTAGTTTGCTATGTTTTGTGATGCAGGTATTTATTTCATTATCAATGTAATCTCTTGTTCATATACTTTGTTTTGGTAGGTTAGGTTTTTGTAAGTAATTGACAAATGGGGAGATTGTTAGTGCACTTTTCTGTAGTAAATTAGTGCACCTTGTTTGTTAATCACTTAGGTTAGTGAGTCTAATGTTGGTTGAGCTAAATGAAGACGAAGACCGAATACTCAAGATGGACCAGCTGCATCAAGGATGAAGAAACAGGTAAAAAAGATGCCTTGGTGTGCCTTACCTTGAACCTACCCAAAACCATAACCTCTTAGATGACTTGGACCAACTAGGTATACCCTTAGTCATCATCATTAGTCTTAAAACTTCATAAAAAAATATGATAAGTTAGACTAATTAAAGACAAAACAGCTCAAACAGCAGTTTTCGATTGATCTCCGATCAATCGGACAGGAGTTCCGATTGGACTCCGATCGATCGGACAGAAGTCCCAATCAATCGAAAATTGTTCCAGAAAGTTTGAAAATTCACTGAACAAATTTCCAATCAATCGGATAGATTTTCGATCCATCGGAAGGGATCAGTTCGATCAATTAGACCATGATTTCGATTAATCGAAATATCTTCCAGAAAGTTTTTTTGAACAGATTTCTGATCAATCGGACAGGTCCCCGATCAATCGGACCTTTTTTCTATCAATCGGAGATACGAGAATCTGCCTTTTTTTACTGTTAGAAGAAAATCTATATAAGGTAGGGGATTCGTTTTTAAGCTAAGTGATGGGATTTTTAAAAAATAGAAGCCACCATTGTTAAAGATCATTAAGAGCTTATTCTTAACCCAAACAAGTGATCTTTCTTGTGATTCATCACAAGCATGGAGCATTCAAAGCTCAAGAAAAAGATGCACTTGTCCCTCTTTTGATCTCTAGAGATTGGATTGATCTTGATAGTTATATTCCTATCCAATACTCTATAATGAGATCTTCATAGGTGAGACTCTCTAGGTAACCCATTCCTATAAGTTGTAGAGATTTCAAACCTACCCTCCTATCACCTTGGGCATATCAAAGGCATCATTTGAAAGGTGGTTGATCAAGTATAACTGGGGTATTGGCGACGCAGCGGCAACACGATCGGGGGAGCAAGGGAAGCTGATTAAAGCACATGAGAGCGGAGATCAAGCAACCCAAACCGGCGCTGAACAAGGGGCTCATCCGACAAGTAAGGTTGTCATTGTAGAAAGTCTTTCCACTCCATTCCCTGTGGAGTTGAGTGTAGAGTTTGTTTGTCAAACTCAAATTAGGGTCGTTTGCCGATCCTTGGCTTATTAGTTGAACCTAAAACTCTAGGGACATTGGCCGTTCCTTAGCGTGTTTGTCGGCCTAAAGACTAGGGGCTGTTTGGTGCTCCTTGGCTCGTTGCCGAGCCCAAACAAAGTCTCTAATGGAGAGCCTCCGACATGGGAGTGAACGTGCGTTGTCCTTGAGTAGGACTTGAGGTGACCTTGAGTAGGTCCCATAGGTTGGGTGGAACCTATAAACTCCTCAGTTGGGTGGAGCCAATTTAAAATACCTTGGTTGGGAGGAAGCAGATTTAAACTCCCTAGTGAATGCCAGTGTGCTCAAAGGGGTTGAGTACTTGAACCGGGAGTGGAGTGGACAAGTAGTCGAACTACTATACATGCTTGTGTTTGTGATTGTCTTTGAGCACATTTCTTATTATGCATTGTATTTAATTTCTTAATTATGAATGCATAATTAGAATGTCTGCTAGGCACTAAATAGGCACATCCACACACAAGATGTACTTTCACTTAGTTGTGTAGACTTGAGCTCATTGATCTATTCTCATAAGTCTACATAGGTTGCATAGATTAGGTGCTTGTTTAGTTAAATCATTTGATTATCTATACATGTTTAGACTAGGAAGATTATTGTTTAAACCATATGTTAGTCTTGTGATTGGACCCACTTAGGCTTGGAAGCCGAAGTGTTCTTGCTTACTTAGTTTAATTTGTTAAAACTGTTAAGTAGGCAAAACAAATTTCAAAAGGTCCTAATCCCCCCATAGGACTTAGCCATACTACCAATTGCTCTCAAAGCTTCCGCATAACACGCCTTTACTCCAAAAGGTGTAATTTCAGCCCCTTTGTACCTCGACTAGAACCATCAAATTTCAAGACGCACCGTTGACGTGGCATATACCCAAAGGCAGATTGGTTGGATGATATTCTTCCTTGGAATTCAAATCCTCTACCTGAACCGAGTAGAGAAATCGTGCTTTGCACCTTTGTGATTGGTCCAGCTCAGCCTGATGCTGTCAGCGCTGACACGATCAGGCTGCGCTAGACCAATTAGAGAGGTAGCAGCAGAGGTTCTTTGCTCGGTTCGAGCAGAGGATCCAGAATCTCTTCCCTGATGCACGGGCTATGTTCGTTTAGTTCAAATCGACTTTGTACATCTTGCCCGTCTGTCTTATGTTCAAGAATAAGATATTTTTCGATCATCCTTCTCCTGTATAGTGGCTCTACATGTATAGCGATCGTGTGGCCAGGTAGGGATTTTGACCGAACTAACATTGTAGTACAGTGCAATTCCCTGCTTGTCTGCTTTTTCAAACTAATGCCAGTTGTAGCCCTATGATGTTTTTTCTTTTATTTAGACAAAACTACCCTCCCTCGTCTTGAGCCCTGTGCCTGTTAAGTATTAATGTGGGAGAATGGATTGAGCTCTATGGTACAGATGTTGTGGTGCAGCCCATTGTGAGGTAGATTTTCAATCCACATCGTCCATCCCTTTCACGAGCTCATTATAATATATAATGCCAAAATTTGCTAGATGAATTGGACCAGACAACAAGAAACAATGAGAGTTGTCTAAGACCGTTGAAAACTATTTGATGGGCCATAGACCTGTTAGATAAATATGATATTTGTTTTTTCTCTTCACCCATTTATATGTGATACTATAAATGGGTTGGATGCCATATAAACATTGGGGTGGGCCCCACAAAACTTAGTGTGTACCGTAATCAGTTAGTTGCATGTCCATACCGCTAAAAAAACTTTTGTGGGAAGCTTTTAACTGTTACGTTCCCGATGTAGAAATTTGCATCAGTTTGAACAATTAGCCTATCGGATGGTAAATCAAATCCGTTGATAATGTTTGTGGCTTAGGATTTTGTTGAAAATGTGTTGGATTCACACTATTTTGAGCTATTGGTCAGCCACAATGATGAAAAAAGCCAAACAGTTTCTGAAACAATATATTCTTCTTTATTGTATTGTGGACCACCTAATCGGAAGATGTTAGTCATTCTTTGAATAGTTACATTCCTCAAAATTCTGGAGAGAATGAACGAAGCGAATTTGACTAAAACCCTAAAATGGGGCCCATGGATGTTGTACGTCTGTTGACACATTACACATGACAACCTCCACCCTTAACACATGACAACCTAGACCCTGTCAACCTTGACCCTTAACACATGACAACCTAGACCTTGTTAACCTTGACCCTTAACACATGACAACCTCGACCCTTAACACATGACAACCTAGACCCTACCAACCTCAACCCTTAACACATGACAACCTTGACTCTGACCCTTAACACATGACAACCTAGACCCTACCAACCTCAACCCTTAACACATGACAACCTTGACTCTGACCCTTAACACATGACAACCTAAACCCTTAGCACATGATAACCTCGATACTAGTTGATATGTGTTAAGGTTCGAAGTTGACATAACTACTCAACAAAGGTAATACATTATAAATTTCATATTCTATCTCCTCTAATGTCTTCCATATGACAACTACAACCATCCCTCTCCACCTTAAATCCGTTCTGACAATCACTTCTCCTTACGACAACAACCACGACCATCCATCTATCCACAATCAAAAGTATCTTTCATCTCTAAGAAAATGGTATTCTGAAAAAAATAAAATAAAAAATCCATTCACAATGTCTTCCACGTATCATTGGCTTCCATCTATAAGAAATGTGGTCGTTAGAGCAAAAATAATACTCATTTTTAGAGTCATAGAAGTTGTTGGCAGTGCCCATATGCCTAGGGTTGCACAAAATTTAATTTATGATCCATTTATCGAATCAAATTGAATCGAATCGGATTGTTCCCCAAGATCAATTCAATTCGATTTTTTTTAAAAAAAAATCAAATTCAATTCAATTTCAATTTTCGATTCTGATCAATCGAATTGAATCGAAAATCGAATCATTCTATATCAAATTGAATTGATTGATCGAATCGAATTGAAAATTGAATCATTCATCCAGGTCCATGTGACCTTATCAAAAGGTTGGATGACAAATAAACATCATGGTGGACCAGGAAGTTTTTAATGGTGGGATTTAATGATCACTGTTTCCTATAGTGTGGTCCACCCAAGATTTGTATCTCCTTCATTTTCTTGACCATGTTATAAAATGATCTAGGAAAATGGATGGACGTCATAGATTTACAGTGGATACATCAAGGTGGGCCCACGGTCAGGGTCCCATCCACATCGCAAGCCAAGAGGAAGCGGATTGCGTAGTGGGTAACTCAGTACACTAAGCATACTGAGTAAACTCTGTGGGACTTACCGTTATTTAAGTATTTTATCCACTCCATCAATCCATCTTAATAGATAATTTTAGCGCTGGAACCCAAAAATTAAGCATATCAAAAGCTCAAGTGGACCACACCATAGGAAAATTGTGAACTGAAAATTTAGCATAAAAAGCTAGATTATAGCATACAACTGATTGTAGGTGATTCATCCTCTTGAATATAGCTGATGTTTACAGTGTACAAATGCCAATACGATAAGTGTACAAGTATTATACCATGCGTCCAATAGTATTTCATCTCTTTTAATACAATGTATCAATCTAAAGCCTTTTATAACTGATCTCAGCCATACAATCTTTTTCAGTTCCTTACACGAAGGCCTTAGTTATGATATTCGATTCGCGGTGTTGTAGAATAAAGTTGGTCGACAAAGAAACTAGAAGACTTGCAAATCTCGAACGTCTCGAACATCTTTATGGACATGCATAGACGACCCGCGAGCGCCTCCAGACTCCATAAGTCATGAACAGATCAGCCGTCCAGTGAGCCTACGTGGTCGCATCTCATATATATTGTACGAAGCCTGCTCTTTAACTAGGCACTCCCAATATGTGAGCAGGACTGGTCTTTGTTCGTTGAGTGGGGACACCCCCATTCTGCGAGCAGTCTCGCTCTTTGGTAATCTAGCAAGGAAATTCCTAATATGAGCAGTCTTGTTCTCTAGTCGTCTGCTAAAGATGTCCCTCGTCTCATAGTACCAGCAGTCCATATAGGCCGGTTTTGGCTTAATTTTATTCGTAGTCCCGACCCATGGAGGATCTCCATCAAGGAACGTAATTTGTCAGACATATAAATTGGTTAGGCCATCTTCTTATCTGAGGGTTAACGGGATAAGCACCTTATCCCCTGATATCAGGAGTGATCTTAACGGCTTGCGTTACAAATTGGATCACCTAGATCTCTATAAATAGATGGTCCCACAGATGATAAAGGTATACAATCTCTAAGCCTACGTTTTACACTTCATCTTACTATCAAGTCACCTCTGACTTAAGCTTCGGAGGGCCGACGGCCAAGCGCCGGCCACCCTTAGTTTTCTTTTTTTGGCTTTCAGGTTTTGAAGGGAGCTCACTTCTAGAAGGGCGTATACTTAGGAGGAACCTGTTACCAAAATCTGACGTTAATAGATTGGCGCCGTTTGTGGGAATTGAGTATTCAATTCGTTCTCATTTCCAATTGTTACCTCCCACTATGCCTTCTAAGAAAATGACTCATCCTTCCACCTCAAAGCAAATGTTGCTCCAGCAGATGTTCCTGAGACAAATCCCAGTCCTCCTCAAACTGCACAGCCAGGGATTCCCTCCACATAGCCCAACCATCCTGATTCCATACCCCCAAATCCATTCCAAGATATATCTGGTGGCTTCGACGGTATTATGCACTTTGTCGGAGATACGCTCGTTACTCTCCAAGCTGGGTTTCAAACCCTATCTAATCGGTTTAATCAGCACATTTTCGAATCGCAACAACCTCCAGAAGGACCACCATTATAACCTGTGCCTACGAATCGCAAGTTCAGGCCAACCCTCCTTCAAATCGTATCTCTCATGGTAATCAAATTCCCAATCAACGCCCGCAATCTATTCGCTCCCGTGCTTCTCGACAACGCCAAGCTGAAGAACAACTTGATGTCGAAACATCCAGTTATACTTTTCCTTAGGAAGGAGATCTCAGGAGAATCAAAGACCGTTTCGCTGATATTGAATAACGATATCAGTCTAACCTCCCAGCATCCACTCTGGCAACAATTTGTCGATCTGAACCCCTTTTATTCGAATGCTCCTTTTCCTAAAAGATATCGAACACTCAGCATTGTTCCATATACTGCTATTGGGGATCCCCTTGAGCATCTTGAGACGTATATATCCCTCATGGAGCTAGAAGGATATAGCTCGAAATTATGTGTAGAGCCTTCTCTTTAACTCTGAAGGACGCAGCACGTACTTGGTTTCGTGGTCTGAAGCCTCGATCCATTGAATCCTTCTCTCAATTATCAGATCTTTTTCTTTCTCAGTTCATGGGAAGCATCCGTACTAAAAAACTTGCATCTCACCTATCAGATTTGAAGCAATGGTATGGAGAGACAATTAAAGAATTCACTATCCGATTTACTGTAGAAACAGTTCAAACTGAGGGTTATATTGAAGATAATGGTCTCACACCCTTATAGCAAGTATTACGAACGAAAAATTTCGATTCGCCTTGGATATAAATCCTCCTAAAATGATGATTGAGTTCCAGGCCAAAGCTAAAAAATATATTAATATTGAAGAAGTAGCCTCAGCTCGTCATGGTGTTCAAGGAAAGAAGCGAAAGTCTGAAGAAATTTCTCCAGCAGACAGGAAGTACCGACGTGATTGACGTGATCGCTCTCCAAAGAAGTCTTATTATAGAAAATATCGCAATTATATGCCTCTCAATCAATCTCCAGAAAATGTACTGATAGAGATCAAACATAAGTCATATGTTAAATGACCTCGGAGGATAAGGTCGAATCCCGAAAAAAGAGATAAGAGGAAGTTTTTTTACTTCCATAAAGACCATGGGCATAATACCCAAGACTGTATGTCTCTTAAATATCAGATTGAAGCCCTCATTTGAAAGGGACATCTCCGAGATTAATGTCGCACAACAAGACCATTCGCCCAAAGGATCCGATGCCCCAGCGCATCATGAACATTAAGTGCGAAGGAAAAAGTCACTGTAACATCATCCTTCCCAGGAAGATGCTGAACCTGCGGGTGAAATTAGGACCATTGCAAGTGGTTCGGCTTGTGGAGGAGATTCCCAAGCCTCAAGAAAAGCATATACTCGAAAGGCAAGTCAGAAGCCTCAGCAAATTTACAGGGTGGAGAAATCATTTAGTACCTCAAGTTCGAGCCATCATCTAATCTATTTCTCTCATGAAGATGCCGAAGGAATCCATTTCCATCATGAGGATTCCATCGTAATAGCATTAAAGGTATCAAATTATTTAATTCACCATATTATGTTGGATACAGGTAGCTCTGCAAACGTCCTTTCTCTTGAAGCTTTCAACAAGATGGCTCTCACCAAAAATCTACTCAAACCAGTCTCGACCCCCCTTGTCGGTTTTGAGGGTGAAGTGGTAGCACCAGAGGGGAGTATTGATGTTCCCGTCACATTCGGAGAATCTCCGACCAAAGTCACTGTTTTCATCAACTTCCTTGTGGTTGATCGAAAGTCGGCATACAATGCAATTTTGGGTCGACCCTCGCTCACCAAGATAGGGGCAGCTCTACACCCCCTCTACATATGCATTAAGTTCCCCACTCCTAATAGAGTGAGAGTAGTCCAAGGGAACAAAAGGAAGCTCGAGCATGTTATGAAATCGCGGTATAAGACCGAAAGAATGTGCAGACAACTCCTATTATGGCGATCTCGGGAGATCCAGCAATTTCTCTGATAGCAGAAAACCTGGACCCAAGGGAGAATATGTATTAAGCAAGAGCCCCCGGAGAAGAAACGATTGAAATTTAGCTATCTAAAGATGATCCTTCCAAAAAGCTCTATGTCGGATTCCACCTTTCGAATCCATCTGACCAAATTCCTGGTCGAATATTAAGACGTATTCTCCTAGTCTCATAAAGATATACAAGGTATTGACCAGATGTCGCAGTGCACCGCTTGAATGTTGACCCAAAATTTAAACATATCCATCAATGTCGACGAGCGTTCACAACCGAAAGGCAAATGGTTATAAAAAATGAGGTTGAAAAATTATTGGCCGTCAACTTTATTGAAGAGGTAGATTACTCGGAGTGGGTCGAGAACGTCATTCACGTGCGTAAGGTAAACGGTAAGTGGAGGATGTGTGTAGATTACTCCGATTTGAACAAGGCATGCCCGAAGGATAGCTTCCCAACTCCCCGCATCGACCGACTAGTTGATTCAATAGTAGGACACGCCCTGCTTGGCTTTATGGATGCTTATTCTGGTTACAACCAAATCATGATGAGTCCACCTGATTGTCAAAATACTACCTTTATCACTGATTGAGGTTTGTACTGTTATAAAGTGATACCTTTCGGTCTCAAGAATGCGGGGGCCACTTATCAGCGCCTAGTCAACAAAATGTTTGCCGCACAGATTGGCAAGAATATGGAGGTTTATGTCGACGAGATTCTCGTAAAAGTGTTGCAGCTGATGATCATCTCACGGATCTCCAAGAAGCCTTCGATCTTATGAGGAAGTATCAGATGAAGTTGAATTCAGAAAAATGTGCTTTTGGGGTCTTTGCTGGAAAATTTCTCGGCTTCATGGTTGCCAGTGGGGGATTAAAGCAAACCCTAAAAAGATTAAAGCCTTGATTGAAATGCAATCTCCATCCACTCACAAAGAAGTCCAATGATCGGCTGGTCGCATTGAATCTTTAAACAAGTTTATTTTACGTGCCTCTGATAAATGCCTTCCTTTTTTCAAGCTACTTCGTGCGATTGTAAAATCCGACTGGGCGTGGACCAAACAATGTGAGGAGGCATTTCAGCAACTGAAACAGTATATGAGTATGCCTCCCATCTTATCCAAGCTTGTTCCACCTGAGTAGCTCTTTCTTTATTTATTTGTATCTTCCATGGCTGTTAATGCCGCATTAATAAGAGAAGACTCCAAGGTGCAGAGGCTCGTTTATTACGTCAGTCGAGTAATGGTGGACGCTGAAACCTAATACTCCGATATGGAGAAACTCGCTCTGGCATTAGTAACGGCAGCACGAAAGCTACAGCCTTATTTTTAGGCACATTCCATAATAGTGCCTACGAATCATCCTTTAAGGCAAGTCCTTAAAAAACCTAAAGTATCTGGATGGTTAACTAAATAGGCGATCGAGCTTGGAGAACATGATATTACTTTCTGCTAGCGAACCGCCGTAAAGGCCCAAGCTGTAGCAGACTTCATCATCGAATTTACATATTCGAGCCCTACTACTCCCACCTCCAGTGATGACCCAATGGTGAGCGAGCAGGCACCCTGGTCGATCTATATAGATGGATCGTCATGATCCTCTGATAGTGGAGCCGGTTTGATCCTAATCGCTACTGACGGGTCACAATTCTAATATGCTTTGTGCTTCGGTTTTTGTGCCTCTAATAACAAAGCGGAATATGAGGCCTTAATAGTCGGTCTCGAATTAGCAAACGTACTAGCGATAAGGAACTTGCTCATTCATAGTGACTTTCAGCTCGTCGTAAATCAAGTGTTCAACGAATTTGAGGCGAAGGAAGAGCATATGGCTTCATACAAATCTCAAGTACTCATCTTGCTCCCTAAATTGAGCAAATACGAAATAACTCATATTCCTTAAGAAAAGAACAAGCTCACAGATTCTTTGGCAAAGTTAACTTCTGCACTAGAGTTCGATATGACGCGAGCTGTTCCTATCGAGCATCTCTCTATTCCGAGTATTGATCAAGTCGCTCCAACGCCAGTCACTATATTGCATTTATCTCCATGTTGGATGGATCCCATCATCCTTTACCTCCAAAGCGGACAACTCCCAGATGATAAAATCTGCAAGATAAATTCGCTATCATGCTGCCAAGTACGTCTTACAAAATGAAAAATTGTTGCGTAAAAGTTTTACCTTATCATATTTAAGGTGTCTCCATCCAGAAGAAGCACACCGTGTTCTAGATGAAATACACCAGGGGGCATGTAGTAATCATCCCAAAGGACGGTCTCTAGCATATAAAACAATGAGGCAAGGGTACTATTGACCCTATATGAAGGCTAATGATATCGAATTCTCAAACAAATGTGATAAATGTCAACGATACTCTTCAGTCCCTCATTTACCATCTGAGCAAATGACGCCAATGGACGGCCCTTGGCCTTTTGCTCAATGGAGATTCGATATAATCGGACCACTACCTACGGGAAAAGGATAAAACAGGTTCGCAATTGTGGCGGTCGATTATTTCACCAAATGGGTCGAGGCGGAACCTCTGACTACCATCATTGAAAAGCAAGCTACTAAATTCATATGGAGGAACATTGTATGCCATTATGGGCTCCCCCATACTATAGTTTCTGATAATGGAAGACAATTCGATAATGCCGCATTCTCTAAATTTTGCGAGAAATGGAAGATACGTAATATTCAAACTTCCCCATATCATCTTTAGGCTAACGGACAAGTAGAAGTGGTTAATAAAATTATCAAGCACCATTTAAAGACCAAGCTTGATGAATGTCAAGGTATGTGGCCAGAACTCCTACCAGAAGTTTTATGGGCTTACAGGATGACAACTCGCAATTCAACCGAAGAAACACCCTTCTAACTAGCATTTGGCACCGAAGTAGTCGTCCCTGTGGAAGTCGAAATACCTACTCCTCGAGTAGAACACTACGAAGTAACGCGTAATGAGGAAAGTTTAAAACTCCTCCTCGACCTCCTAGAAGAGAAACGGGACATATCTCGTCTTCGAGCAACAGCTTATCAACAACGAATAACCCGTTATCACAATTTAAAGGTCAAGCACAGGGCTTTTCAGCTCGGTGACTTGGTGCTCAGGCAAAACAACGGAATAACCACTTTGTCTTTGGATCCTAACTGAGAAGGCCCGTATCGAGTCATCAAGGTTGTTTAACCAGGTACTTATTATCTGGAAGACATGCGAGGAAAAGCCCTACGTCGCCCTTAGCACGTGAAACATTTACTTCGATATTTTTCATAAAACATTCATGATGTGGATATTGGATCATATTTAAATGAAGATGTTCTTTCTATCTGTTCAGCTATGGAATCTATAACTTGGTAGCTACTCCATTTTTTGGACCTTAATAGACCAGAAGAGGATACAAACATCCTCTTGACTAAGTCTTTTGCCCATGACAGAGCCAAAGACTCAATTGATAAGCCAGCCTATCTTTAAGCGGACATGGTCGTCGAGAACTCCCTAATGAGCCCAATTCATTTTCATGAGTTGAGTAAAACATTCGAGCATGAATTCATTTCTATAAATCTAAGAAGGAGAAAGGTAAAATATTTTTTCCATTTAACGACCATCCAGAAGTACAAAACAAAAAGAAAATACATTAGAGAAGGAGAGAATAAGATCATTCTTCAGCGTCGTGTGGAGGAGGATCTCAGCTTTCTACTTCAGGTTCCGTTTCAGGAACTCCTGCAGCTTCGGTAGCCTCCGTAACTTCATTTTTAGCTACCGCTCTTTCCTCAGCAGTAACGACGACAGAAACCTTGTCGAATTCCTCCAGGTTGAATGCTGGAGCAATTCATTGCATGACCCTGATCGCAAATTCACGACCAGCATCGTACTATTCATACCATTCGTCTTCATAAAGCTGTGAAGTCTGAAACTCCAGAAATGCACCAAGGCCTTCTTCAGACACATTTTGACGTAGGCCACCCTCTCCTCATCCCAGTGGATGGAGTCGTCCTTCAGTTCAGCGAAGGCCTTTTTCTCCTTCTCTAAACTTTCGATGGCCTCCTTGAGGCGCGATTTGCACTCCGCGAGCTGCTCCTCGAGAGAGAACTTATCTTGGCGGAAGATCTCTTTCTCCTTCTCGACCTTCTCCTTCACCTCTGCAAGCCTCGTGAACTTGAGATCTAGCGATTGATACCTTTTGGTCAACGCGTGGATCTTGCCAATAAGGATCTTCTTCTCCTCATTCATTTTGGCAATCAGAGTTTTGCAGGACTTTATTATTTGATCCCTCCCTTGGATCGTATTCTCCATGGCTTTCCTCTTCTCTTCTCCTTCATCTATGATGCGACGAGTAGCAACGATGTCGCGTCTCGTTCGCAGGGTAAGGTCTAAACCCTGCTCGAAAATGAAAGAAAGCGTCATTAAAGATAAGGGCTTCTTTAAAAAGACAACAGAAATGATGAAATGCTTCATGCATACCTGGAACAACCTCACTCCTATATCCATGGATAGATCCTCCAGACTAGGCTCAGGAAGAGTACCGAAGGACTGGGGAGTGATATTGTAAAATAAAAACTTGCAAATAGGGTGCAAGTGACCCAGAATGGTATATACCCCAGTCTCCGAAGGCTGGGCTTCCACTATCTCAGAAGCGCTCGCCTCGCGAGCAAAAGATGGCTCTCGAGCAGGAATTGACTTGAGGGCAGGAGCTAACTCGTGAGTAGCAGTAAGTGTTGAGCTCTTAATTGTGCATATTCTAACCCCAATTCATCACTCATTATACACAGTTTTCATGTTTAAAGGACTAATCTAATGCATGATTTGTGATTGTAGGAACAAGATGGAGATTTCACTGATTCAAGGCTAAATAGAGCTCCTTATAAGCATTGAAAACCACTAAATCAAGCATAAAGGAGGACCAAAGAAAGACAAAGCAAGGAGAGAAGAGAGAAGAAGAAACAAAGAAAGAAATGAAGAAGAAAAAGAACTCAGACTGGTCGTCCGACCGTTCGGCCACGGGAGCCAGACCGGTCAAGACCGGTCGGCCACCCCACTACCTGAATTGAAGGCTCACTGGATAGAGGAATTATACAGTCCGACCGGTCTTGACCGGTCGGCCAGGCCAGTCCGACCGGTCATGCGACCGGTCGGCCATGTAAAAACGGCAGCTTCTAATTCGGGCGCCGAATTTCTCTGCGCAATTGCATATCCTTACGCGAAATCTGGAAGTTTCTTACATAATGGACACCTCCAAGCTATAAAAGGACTTCTTCCCTTCATACCAGAGCATGCTAGGACGTGGGGATTGCTTAGGAGACGGATTCTACTTCGAGTTTCTAGTTTTCTTCCTGTTTTAGTTGTTTTTTTTATATGTTTTTGAGGCTTTTTAGTTCAAGGATGTTAGAGATGAACTAAAACCTCTTAGCTAGGGCTAAGAGGTGAAGCTTTTGATTTGTTTTTTATGGATTGATGCAACCTAGGTTTCCTTTTTATGGTTTTATTGATGAATTTTAGTTAATGCGAGTTTGAATCAAGTACTAGTTGGGTTTTTACTTTGATCTCTTGATGACTCCGGGCTCATGTGATTCTTAGTGATCCTAACTTAGTAATTTAGCTTCTGAGCATTGTTTATGCTTGTGTCGTTCATTGATCTACCATCGACTCCGGGCATGGTAGACCCTTTGATTGCCTTGTGTACAATGGGTTGATCTTCATGTGGGAACTCATTCAACTAAAGTTTTTATCTTTTGTTATAATTTGAAATAGTTGTTTGCTGATTGATTTTGATTTAATTAGAGTTCTAATCATTAGTTGTAATCAAGTCTAGTGACAGGATTTGATGAAAGCTATGGTTGTGAATCTCAACTAGATTGGAAAGAGGCTTGGCCTACACAATTGAGTGTGCCCAAGGCCTGAGCATGGTTGTGGGAATCAAATCAATGAATGAGTAACTGTTTTAGATAATTGTTGATTTAACCGCTCTATATTCCGATCGGATAGAGATATGAATTCGATTCCGATTGAGTTATGAGAGACATAGTTGTGTTGATGCATTGAAACTTATCAAAAGTGGATCCTTGGCGCTCTAGTGCCTTTTTAGATTGAAATTACCTTACACATTCACTGTTCAAACCCAAATTGCTATTTTTCAATTTTAGTTCTTAATAGGATCTTAATTACTAGTTATTTTAGACAAATTTTGAGAATACCCATTCATAAATCTCTATGGGAACGATACTCGGTCTTTCCGAATTATTACTATTTCGCAACCCTACACTTGGGGAGTGAACAGTAAGCTTACGACTTTCCTCACCCGAAGGATGACTTGGTCCCACCTTATCACCCCTCGGGGAGTTATCAATTATATCAATTACCGGCTAGTCGCTGCAGCTTCTGTTGGGGAAGGGTTGTGTGGCCGCGAGCCATGAGCAGGCTCATCTGCTCGCGCAGGCGAATTTGAGGGACCAGCCGCAGTCTTCTTTTACCTCTTCGAGGCAGTGCCTTTTAGACGAGGCAACACTCCCCTCTTCTCCCCACGTTCACCATCACTTCCTCTTGGGAGATAAGGCCGGAAGCAGCAAGTCTCGGAAGTGAGAGGGAGAGGTTGATATTTCTGTCGTCCTCCGACAGCTTGAAAACTTTAATGATCTTCTCGTTAATACCTCCTCTCAAGCTGGGTTTCTTTCCAGCTGGAATGCCTGTAAATACAAGAAGGAGTAAGTCAGTAATAGAAATAGAACGTTGGTTATATTCACAGAGTAAAGATTCACCCACCTTCACAAAAGAAGTGAATGATGTTATGTCCCTTGGGATTGGACCCCACGTCAGACTCCCAGTTACGGGAGACATAAAACCACCGTCTCCTCCACCTGGGATAGTTTGAAGAGGGATTCCCTAAAATAAAATTCTCCCGGTGCCAATAACACAAATAGTACCAACCCTCACTGGATGGAGCTTTCTTGAGTTGGTACATCTTCAAAAACTCATCGACCGTTAAGTTGTTGTTGCCATCTTGCTTCCAGAGGACATAGGCACTCAGCACAACCTTCCAACCATTTACGATAAGTTGGCTGTGGGCAATCTTGTAAATACGGAGCACGTCTCAGACGAAAGGATGAAGGGGGAGACGTACTCCAAGTTTGAAAAAGTACTCATACAGAGCCACACAACCTGGCGGTGGAGAATCCAGAGTTTCTCCCTCTCCGGGCAGTCTGAGAATGACGGAGTCAGAAATTCGGTATCTTTCCCGTAAGCTAGTCAATTGTTCCTCCGTCATTATTAAGGGATATCCAGATGCAGAATATCTTCTCGCTGGCACGCTCGCATTGTTCGATTCAAAAGAATCCGGAGTATCATCTCTCAAAAGAACAACCTCATTATCAGAGTCCCCCGCCATAGAAAGAATAAGGAAGAAAAGAAAAAAAAGGAGAAGGAATACCTCAGTAACGAGGTCACGCCAGAGACAGACAGAAAAAGGAGGGATTTTTTATTATCTCTAGCAAACTTCGAAGTGAAGAAACCTCCGCAGGCTTCAGATATTTATAGGCAATCATTTCATCAAGATTTGAGTGACACGCGACGACTCTTCATTTGGTACGATAGTCAAACGGGCACGAGCATTAACTCTTGAGACATGTGGTAAGCGCTGCTTCATTTCTCTTGGCCGAAAAGCTGTGAAAAGCTGGCGCTTATAAATGCGGGCTCAATCATGTACGACTTCTCCTTCAAAAAACGAGCTAGGCGGTTACATACACAGTCAAGTCCTTCGCTTAGTTGCTCAATGCTAAGTACTTGGGATGCATCTGTTGTACAATAAAATTGGTCGATAAAGAAACTTAAAGACCTGCAAATCTCGAACGTCTCAAACGTCTTTACGGACAAGCATAGACGACTCGCAAGCACCTCTGGACTCCATAAGTCATGAATAGATCAGCCGTCCAGCGAGCCTATGTGGTCGCATCTCATATATATTGGACGAAGCCTACTCTTTAACTGGGCACTCCCAATATGCGAGCAGGACTGGTCTTTGGTCGTTGAGTGGGGACACCCCCGTTCTGCGAGTAGTCCCACTCTCTGGTCATCAAGCAAGGATATTCCCAATATGAGCAGCCCTGTTCTCTGGTCGTCTGCTGAGGACGTCCCTCGTCTCATAGTACCATTAGCCCATATAGGCCTGTTTTGGCTTGATTTTATTCATAGCCCTGACCCATGGGGGATCTCCATCAAGGAACGTAATCAGTTAGACGTTTAAATTGGTTAGGCCATCTTCTTATGTGAGGGTTAACGGGATAAGCACCTTATCCCCTGATTTCAGGAGTGATCTTAACAGCTTGCGTAACAGACTTGATCACCCGGATCTCTAGAAATAGATGGTCCCACAGATGATAAATGTACACAATCTTTAAGCTTATGTTTTACACTTCATCTTACTATCAAGTCACCTCTGACTTAAGCTTCGGAGGGCCAATGGCCAAGCGCCGGCCACCCTTAGTTTTCTTCTTTTGGCTTTCAGGTTTGGAGGGGAGCTCACTTCAAGAAGGGGGTATACTTGGGAGGAACCTGTTGTTGAGCACTTAAATGTGTATATTCTAACCCCGTTTCATCACTAACTATGCATGATTTTCAAGCTTAAAGACTATTCTAATGCATGGTTTTGGTGGTTATAGGAATGAGAGAGAGTTCACTCAATTGATTACTATAAGAGCATATTTAGGAGCCTTGGATGAAGACCCAAGGTGGGCCAAAGAAAGAAGAAAGCAAGGAGAGAAGAGAGAGGAAGGAAGGAAGAAAGAAAATCTAAGAAAAGAGAAGCTAGACCGGTTTAGACCGGTCGGCCAACAGGTCGGGCACCCCGCTGGACTCTCTGGACCTCTGTTGGACCGGTCAAGATCGGTCGGCCAGCCATCTCGACCGGTCAAGATCAGTCGGCCAACAGGTAGCCAGTGTAATTTGATGAAATTTAGCAACGTCTTCAGCAAGCTCTGAGTTTTGTGCACAATTGCGTAAGTATTGCTCAAATATGGAAGATTCTGAGGTGGTAGAGCCTCTCCACTATAAAAGGAGACCTAAGGATCGTAGCTAAGGTATCCTAGGAGAGATCTACGAACGTGGGAGCGGAGAAAGACGGAATCGGAGTTCTACAACTCCCTCTAGTTTGTTGTTTTCTAGTTCATGTTTTTAGTTGTTTTCATGTTTCCCTGGATCATGAACGGCTAAAACTCTTAGATAGGGCTAAGAGGTGAAGCTTTTAGTGAATCTAAGATGTTTTAATTCGTTTGTTTTGGTTTCAAGTTGAATTTTCATTGAAGAACAATGGTTTGAAGTTTAAATGAAGTTCTAAGTACTTTTCTTAATCTTATGATGGCTCATGGATGTTTGGAAGAGTTGCTTTAGTTCTTAATTATTTTGAATGAGTCTAGACCTGTTCTCTTCGAGGAATCGGATTCAAAACGCTCTAGACTTGAATTCTCATGTGGGAACTTCATGCCAAGAGACCTACTTTTCTAGAATTTCTATTTATGTGTGATTGTGTGTGTGATTTGAATGAAATTCAATTCATGATCTAGTTATGCTTTGTGACAGAGTTTAATGATGATTATGATTATAATTTTAATCTATTAGAACTAGCATTGACCTTTGCAATTGAGTGTGCTCAAGTCCTAACTTGAATTGAGGGAATCATGTATATAAATCACACATATGAAAGATTGTATGTTATAACCGCTCTATCATCCGGCTAGATATGATTTGATTTTGACTCTAGTTGAGTAATTGAGAAACCATGAAAAATTGTGCATCAAAGGAGAGCTATAAGTAGATCCTTGATGCTCTAGTTACTTTTATTCTCAGATTTTTCCTATTTTATGTTTAAACTCGATTTCATAAACCTCTTAAGATTCTAGTTGTTAGAGTAGTTAGAATTGTTTATCTCCTTCCCTATGGATCGACCTTGGTCTTATCGAGATTATTACTACATCGCAGCCTTGCACTTGAGACGAGCGAACACCTGTTACCAGAATCTGACGTTAACACGCGGTATATGAAAAATCGAATCGAATTGAATATAAAAATCCATCAATTCAATCTTATATCAATTCCCCCCCCCCCCCCCCCCCCCCCCCCCCAAAAAAAAAAAAAAAAAAAACGTCAATTCAATTTTAATTCGAAATTTCAAAATTAAGAGCAATTCAATTGTAATTTCAATTTTGAAAATTTAGGATCAATTCAATTTCAATAATTTCATCCAAAATCAAATTGATCGAATCGATGTGCAGCCTTACATATACCAGAGAAGTTGATAGTGGTGATTGTATGTGGAAAAATGCAGTCAGAAGTAGTGTTGGTAGGTCCTCGAAAGACTTGTTTGAAAAGGAAGAGAATAGTCTTAGAAAAACAACAATGGGTCCTTAAATGACCTCTAACCCTACCTAAAGGGTCTTCGAACCACATCTCTGGGCCCACCATGAGGTACATCTCGATCAATTTTATCCATTGAAGTTGAAATTTGATGAAAGGCCATAGTCCAAAGAATGACCCACATCCAGACTACACCACATGAAAATAGTTAGCAATAAATGGCTACCGTTATCATTTTTCAAGTCTGTGGGCCACAAAGAGCTTGTATCAACATAAAATTATTGCCTTCCCAAAGAAATAGTGGGTCACAAAGAGGATGAATAAATTGGATCTACCTTCCAATGGGCCTAATTACCAAGTGGTGGTCATAACTAACCTCAGAATCGAAGCTACAAAGTTTTCCCTATATTCAAAGGTCCGTACAAGTAGGGGTGTAAATGAACCGAATCGAACCGAATACCACCATGCTTGGTTTGAGTTTGATAACCAAAACTCAAGTTTAAGTTTGGGTTTGGTTTATTTACTAATCAAATGAGCTTTAATCGAATCGAACTCAAACCGTTCACGAATAGTTTGGGTCATTAACCACCTGTACATACAAGTATTAGGTTCCAAAGCGGGAGCATTTTCATCCAACGAAAATCCAAAAAAATGGTAATAGGGCTATGTAGGAAATAAAATATTTCCTCCCAAGGAATTTGGTCATTCTTAGGGGCTAGTACGGTCAAGATCCCGGCCAGGTGATCAATAGTCACGCAATGATCACTTTTTCCTCTTTCAAGACACTCTCTTAACGACACGTTCGTTGATACGTGGCAATAACCATGACACGTGTCGGCTTGAGTCAGAGCCATCGACAAACGGTGGTCTGCATGCAAAATCAGTTCAAAAGGCCAGCGAAAACGAACCGTGTTCCGCGAACCACATAATCCAAGCGAGAGAGAGAAGATGATGAACGTTTTGGCTCTCGGCCTTCTCATAACATCGATCGCTGCAGCAGGCATTTGGTCTCCGAACCCGCAGCAGCAGCAGCAACACCAACACCACCAGCAGGACCACCAAAACAACGTCATACTCAAAGAAGGCCACAGAATAATAGTAGTGGAGTATGAGAGAGAAGGTCTTCAAAAAGCCATCTCAGTCTCCTCATCGGAACCACCACCTCTGCCTCCAAATCTCGAAAACCCTCTTGGGTTAGTAGAAGAAGCCAAGGAGAAGTTCAAAGAAGCTGCTTCCGTCCTTCCAAATCTTGGCCAAGGAGTGTCACCGCCCGTCCACAGCTCTAAAGAGAAGATTTGCGATGCCTACGGTGCATGCAAAGAGAGAGTTTCAGGAATATTTAGCAAGGCTAAAGAGAAGTTCTCCGACGGAGTATCTAAAGCGGAAGGTGCAGGGAAAGATGCAGTCCACAGTGGCGAGATTGTCGTAGAGAAAGCAAAAGATGCTGCTGGTGATGTAGCCCACAGTAGTGAGGCCATTGTGGAGAAGGCGAAGGATGCAGTTGGAAGTGTAGTCGAGACCATTGTGGAGAAGGCAAAACATGCTGGAGAAAATGTGGCCAAGACGACGAAGACAGCTAGTGAAGAAGTAAAGGGTTAAAGCAAAGGAAGCCCAAGAAATGGCAGAAAATGTGGCTGATGAGGTGAAGAGCAAAGTAAAGGGTAAAACAAAGGAAGCCCAAGAAATGGCAGAAAATGTGGTTGATGAGGTGAAGAGCGTTGGTGAGAAAGCAAAGAACACAGTCAATGACACATTTCAAAGGCAGCAGCGCCAGAATCTAACGGATATATTTCGACGAGGCCGGAAAGCTGCCTATAATGCAACCGCATATGCACTCTCACCTGATACGTTGAGGTTGTCGATGAGTGTGGTCCACCTCCTTGTGTTTGCGGTTACCTATGGAGTGTGTGTGTGGGTGACGTTCGTGTCGAGCCATGTGTTGGCGAGGGTGCTGCCTAGGCAGCAATTTGGGGTGGTCCAGAGCAAGATCTACCCCTTTATTTCAGGATGATGGCACATGGTATTGGATTATCTCTTCTTTCTTACTTCTTCAATCAAGGCCGACATGTTGGGGATGGCCCAGCCAAGATGTTTGAGTGTTACAATCTGCTTGTGTCCCTTGGGCTTGTTCTTGCAAACATGCTTTATTTGGAGCCTCGAGCAACGAAGGTGCACTCCTTTCCTTTCTTCCTTTCAGTGATATTGATTTCATCAGATACTGGACCCAATTTTTCTTTTAGTGGTATTGATTTTATCTGATACTGAACCCACATGCCGGACTAGAACTGGTTTCCGCACCGATTTTGGTTTGGGTGAGAGAATTATAAGAATCAAAAGAAATCCGATTGCTTGGACATGCAATGGTGCATATGTTGATTTTCTAAGAAACCCAAATTACATGCAACACTTCTGCAATACCTGTTGCATGCGAGTTGGCAGTAGAATTCGATTTGATCCCTTCTCTAGCAATAGAATTCGTCCATCTAGCAATCCTGGACCAACAAAACTAAAGTCCGAGTAACAGAAACAAACCCAATAAAATTAAGAGACCAAACTAAGCACAAGACTCTGGAATCCAAGATGTGTAAATGAAAAAAAAAAAAAAATCATTGTTAATGATTACTGTGCTAAACAAGGATTCCATTTTTATGGGTTGGTTTGGGAATCAAGTTGAAATGTGGAAATTATGAATCATATTTCACAGCCCCCGTTTCCATGGAATCGTGCATACGCCAAGCTTTTTAAATCTTTTGAGGAAATCCTCGTGATTCAAAGCCATCCAAACATGCCAAGATGTCTGTTGACGTCAGATTCTGGTAACAGGTTCCTTCAGATTATATGCCTTCTTCAAAGTGAGCTCTCCTCCACACCTGAAAGCCAAAGAAGAAAATTAAGGGTGGCCAGCGCTTGGCCGTTGGCCCTCCGAAGCTTAAGTCAGAGGTGACTTGATAGTAAGATAAAGTGTGAAACGTAGGCTTAGAGATTGTGTCCCTTTATCATTTGTGGGGCCATCTATTTATACAAATCCGGGTGATCCAATCTATTACGCAAGCTGTTAAAATCACTGCCGATTTCAGGGGATAAGGTGTTTATCTTGTTAATCCTTAGATAAGGGGATGGCCTAACCACTCTAGACGTCTAGCTGATTACGTCTCTTGATGGAGATGTTCGGAGCTACAAATAGAAACAAGCCAAAACCGGCCTATATGGGCTGCTGGCACTATGAGATGAGGGATGTCCCTGCCAGAGACCAGAGACCGGAGACTAGGGCTACTCACATTACGGGGGCTACTCACATAACGGGGGCTGCTCATATAACGAGAGTTGTTCATATGACGAGAGCTGCTCACATAATGGGGGCTGCTCATATGACGGGAGTTGCTCACATTACGAGGGTCTCCCCACTCAACGACCAAGAGCAGAGCTGCTCGCACTCGTAGATGGCCTCGTTTGTCAACCAAGAACAGAATTGCTCGCATGATGGGGGCTACTGACATGATGGGAGCTGCTCATATGATGGGAGCTGCTCACATAACGGGGGTCTCCCCACTCAATGACCAAGAGCAGAGCTGCTCGCACTCGTAGATGGCCTTGTTTGTCAACCAAGAGCAGAGTTGCTCGCATGACGGGGGGCATATAGGCGGTCGCAGGTCTGAGTGATATACAAGACGTGAGCAGGAAAGCTCGCTAGTCAGTTGGTTTGGTCACGACTTTATGGAGAGATGCTCGCTGGTCGCATATCTTTTATATTTCTTCGATGGCCAACTTTATTCTACAACAATGTCAAAGGAAGTTATTTGGTTTCCATTCACAACGAATTACACAGGAATGTAGCTATCCAAACATGCCCTGATCCTAAATAGTAATTTATACCTACCACGGACTCTAGGAATTCAATCTGGTGAACTATTGCTTGATAGGGAATTGCCTTGGAATTCAACGCGAGTATGTATGTTCAAGCCAATCTCCCAAAGTGTCAACATCTAGCACGGATTTCAAGCCCATGTGCTACCATCCGAAGATTGCACACCCAAGTGCAGGTCGCGAAGTAGTAAAATACTCGGTGAGACCGAGGTTAAACCACAGTGATTGGGGTTAAGAACACATAGAGGAATTAGTTTAAATGGAAGATAAAATCTGATTTAATCCACATGATTGAAGCAAAACGTGTGTAAGGTGAAAACAAAATAAGAAAGGGCTAAGGCATTAAGGATCCACATTTGGTTCATTCATAATTTTGATTCATTGGTTCGACTATAACTCAACTAGAATCGAATAAAGATCCGTTCCAATTGGAAGATGAAACTGTTAAACTATTGTATATTTCATAACAAATGGTGATCTTAACCGATTGATCTGACGATGAAGCACTCGTTAGTTGATCGCAGGGAATTTCAAGCATCCAATGTGCCCGAAGTCAACAATGGATCAAGAAATTATACAGATCAACAGCTTTGCCAAAAGTCAACCAATAATATCACAATTCATAAGATCAACTGCATACTTACAAGATAAGAGGCTTTGATTGATCGATCTAATCGTTAAGATCTCGTCCATTGATCGCAGGGAATCCAAAGAATCCACTATACCTGGAGTCTACAATGGATCAAGAGATTTTACAAATTGATAACTTTACCTGCATTAGATCAATGACTGTAGGGAATCTTAAGCATTCATCCTGCCCGAAGTCGACGATGGATTAAAAGACTTTATCGATCATGAACTAGCTAATTGGTATGTAAGGAATCCCAAGCATCCATTGTATCCAGAGTTGATGATGGATCAAGGGGCGTGCATAACAATAGCTTCCGCCGAGGTAGATAACCAAATCAAACAACCAAAGAAGAACTCCAGCATTACACCACCATGTTGAACTAAGAGAACCAAAGCTGCCAATTCACCAAAGACTTCACCCCTAGCCTTAGCTAGGAGTTTAGTCTACCATTCTACAAAATGGAAGACTCCTTCTACAAAGAAAAGAAAACTAAAATTTCTACTTTAGAAAGGAAAGAAAGAAGAGAAGAGAAGATGAGAAGAATTGGATGATTGGATGATGAGAATGCATGAGAGAAGGGGTCCCTTTATATGGG
This sequence comes from Liriodendron chinense, assembly GCA_003013855.2. Taxonomy (NCBI): domain Eukaryota; kingdom Viridiplantae; phylum Streptophyta; class Magnoliopsida; order Magnoliales; family Magnoliaceae; genus Liriodendron; species Liriodendron chinense. The sequence goes on along the minus strand of PVNU02002188.1, from coordinate 8,932 downwards.
CTCTTTGGGAGGCTTGGAGTTAGGTTTCACTCCAAACCTAGAGCAACTTCTCTAGGCTTGGAGTGTACCTTCCTTCATTTTTCTTTTTTCTCTTAGGCTTGGAGCTCATGGATGAAAGAGGATGGAGAGCATTTACTTAGCCTAAGGATGGAAAATGACTAAGCGAGTTAACTGGATCCACATGAGTTGGAGCTGATCGGGTCCACATGGAGAATTTGGACAATTGATTGAAGATTGGGTGCTCACTATAAGAAATTGATTATTTACCAACGAACTTTTTCCGACGAAATTTTTTTCGTCGGTAAATATCATTTTCTCTGACGAAATAAATATTTATGAGGGTTGGCTGGATGTAGATGAAGAACGTCACCTACTAATGGTGCTCATGTGGCCTTGATGCATGAATGGGATTTCTGCATTATTGGGAGTCCAATAGCTGGACGGATGGATTGGATCTGGCACGTGTGGCAGAACCTTTACATGGTGATGATGGACTGGGAATATCCAACTCTTGCACAGCGTCTGATTTTGTTGGACGGATGAAATGGAGGGCTTATTTTATTGTCCTCTATGATGGACATTAGAGTAGCTGGAGCGGTGTGATCAACGACCAGGATTTGAAGGGTTACACATTCTAGGTTCGTGCCCCAAGTGTAGGGTTGCGATGTAGTAATAAACTCGGTAATACCGAGGTCGATCCACAGGGACTTATGTAGGATGTCACAAACTCATCCACAAGTTTCTATTGAAGCTAACAGTCAAAGTTTGAATAGAATGTGTGTGATTAACAGTTTAAGCTAAATTGAATGTAAACAATTATAAGAAGGCACTAGGGGTTCGAGGATCCACTTGTAGCAATCCTCGATGTTCAATCCGCTGTGGTTTCCCATTCTCTCAACTAGAATTACCAGTCAGGTCTATCTAGTCGGATGATAGAACTGTTAAACCAGAAGTCTGTAATATGTAAGTTCTGTGCATAAAGTTCACTCAACTCTAGGCTGATCTGAGCATGCTCATTGCATAGGTCATTCACCTTTTCTATAGGTCCAATTCCCAATCATAACCATCCTCAAGTCTTCTCACAAGACAAGGCTAGATCATGATTTGAACTGGATTCAAATTATATGCACAGTCCATACATATTCCAGATAATTAACCAAAACTAGAACTTTGGCATGAAGCCCCTTTATGAAGAGCTTGGTACTAGAGCGCACTCCAATTCCTCGGATCATACAGGTCTAGACCGTTGCAAACAAATTAAGAAGATAAGTAATTCATCCAAACATCCATGAGTTCACAAGACTAAGAGAAATTACTTAAAAACTTGTATAAACTTCAAACCTTAGTTCATAATCATGAATTCCAAACTGAAAACCACTTAACTACGAATTAAAACATCTTGGATACACTACAAGCTTCACCTCTTAGCCCTAGCTAAGAGGTTTAGCTGCTCATGATCCAAGGAAACATGAAACAACTACAAAAAGCATGAAAACAGCAAAGCAAACCAAAAGGAGTTGTGAAACTCCAATCTTCACTTCCACAGCCTCCAACCTCGCTTGAACCCTTCCTGGATACCCTAGGAACAATCCCTAGGTGTCTATTTATAGTTTGGAGGAGTCCTTTACGCAAGAAAGATCCAGAATTTGCGTAATACTACGCACTTGCGCAGGAATTTTCGGAGTTCCCATAATAGAAAGAGGCAGTTTACGCTGGCCGACCGGTCGTGACCGGTCGGCCTCAATGTAAGGTCACTCCAGCAACGTTGTCCGACCGGTCATGACCGGTCGGAGGTCTTCAACAATGTTTCAGCAACCATGGCCATCAATCCAGTAGCTATGCCCGACCGGTCATGACCGGTCGGGCCTATGAACCCTTTAGTCCAGCAGCAGTAGCCGACCGGTCATGACCGGTCGGACTGGCTTGGCCGACCGGTCATCCGACCGGTCTGGCTTATTTTCCTTCATTCTTCCTTTCTTTCTTTCTCTTTCTCTTCTCTCCTTGCTTGTCTTTCTTTGATTCTTCTTCATGCTTCATCTAATGGTCTTTAACACTTGTAAGAAACTCCACTTAGCCTTCAAATGGTGAGCTCTCCATCTTGTCCCTACAATCACACATCATGCATTAAGTTAGTTCTTTAAACGTATATATCGTGCATAATGAGTGATGCATTGGGGTTAGAATATGCATAATTATGAGCTCAACACCCCCCCCAACCAGCATTTTGCTAGTCCCGAGCAAAACATGCGTGAAACTAATTCCATCCTTTAAAACTCAACTCTCTTTCAGAAACCATCCTTCTATACATTCCAAGGTTCATAAGCTTAAGATTCAGAAACATTAGGCAACAGAGGTTGAAACCGTAAACTCTCAAAACATAATAAGCATTCATATGAAATTCCCGCTGATTGGTTGATAAATAGAAAGATTTGAACAAATTTAACCTAGTGTGGGTAGTGAAAATTCATCTCACGAGTTTCTAGGATTATCTTCTTCATAGATCAAGTAAACTATAGAACTCAAGGTCCATAGAGCCACATCAAGCCAATGACAGGATTTGCCTTACCGTCCTTCCGACGACTTTCACACTACGTCCCATTTCCGGCTTTGGTTACGGGTAGACCATCCCCCGGTTGGTAGTAGGTAGCCCTAATCGGAATTCTCCACCATTTTTCCACATTCCCAATTTCATCCTTCCTTTTCCTTTTTCTTTTTAAATTAGATAGGATTTTTAAAAATCCATATCTTTCATTATTTTCCCATGGACAAGGATGGACAAAGTACCCGGCCTGATTTCTCAATACCTTAATTCAAAGTCTAGCTAATCCATAAATCACATAATCCCTTCAACTCATGAAAATCGTGTAATGTGAACTAGGTATAAAGGTGTTCAGATTTTCTATCAATCACAAAATAGGGAGTTCACATATAAAAACCATTATGCTGTGAGGAATTCCAGACTTCCAGCCCTATACACTTCATATCTCCTCCTCTTATGCTCATATCAACTCGAATGCATAGAACCGGTGTTTTTCAAAAGAGTTTCAAATTTTTGAAAAATCGAAAAAATTTCCACATGATTGCTTGAAATGTTGCAAATCGCTGGATTCATCCAAGTGATCCTACACCCCCCCAAAATCTTGCATTGTCCTCAATGTAAAAGATGTGCAATGAGCAAAACATGAGAGCAATTTGAAAATAAAAGGGAGTGAGGAATGATAGTACCTGAGAAGTGAAAAGTGGAGATCTTCCTCCTTCTAACAAACCTATGAAAACGAAAACAAAAGCAGCAAAATCCTAATCCTAACTACTCTATACCTCCATCAGACTAGGAGATCAATCATCCTGATACACAGGATCATTCAGAGGTATGGACATACCTTCTGAAGGGAAGTTCTCAAAGAACGGCTTTAATCGCTGCCCATTTGCTTTAAAAAGTTGCCGTTCCTTGGATTTAACAGCTCGACAGTCCCATATGGATAGACAGTTTGCACAAGGTAGGGACCGGTCCACCGAGATCTCAATTTTCCCGGAAATAGATGTAAGCGAGAATTATACATGAGGACTTTTTGATTTATCGTGAATGTCTTGCGAAGAATATTCTTATCATGGAATATCTTCGTCTTGTCCTTGTAAATTCTTGCATTCTCATAAGCTTCATTCCGGATTTCTGCAAGTTCATTCAATTGTAGTTTGCGTAACGAGCTTGCCTTGTCAGGATTGAAATTCATCTTCTTAATAGCCCAATACGCCTTATGTTCCAACTCCACAGGCAAGTGACAAGCCTTCCCATAGACAAGTCTATAGGGAGACATTCCAATAGGAGTTTTAAAGGCAGTACGGTAAGCCCAAAGCGCATCGGTAAGTCGAAGTGACCAATCCTTGCGATCGGGATTCACCGTTTTTCTAAAATGTGTTTAATCTCCCTATTGGATATCTCAGCTTGTCCACTAGTTTGTGGGTGATAGGGAGTGCTCACTTTGTGCGTTACGCCATATTTCTTCATTAATGCTTCAAAAGGGCGATTGCAAAAGTGAGACCCTCCATCACTTATGATGACTCGAGGCGTTCCAAACCGGGAAAGAATGTTTTCTTTTAAGAATCGAATGACCGTTTTATGGTCATTATTCCGGCAAGGGATGGCCTCGACCCATTTGGAAACATAATCAACGGCAAGCAAGATGTATAAGTTTCCAAAAGAAGATGGGAATGGGCCCATGAAATCGATGCCCCAACAATAAAAATTTCGATAATTAAGATGGGATTGAGTGGCATCATATTTCTACGGGAGATTCCTCCTAATTTCTGACAGGGTTCGCAAGCTTTGCAAAACTCATGTGTGTCTTTGAACATGGTGGGCCAATAAAACCCACATTGCAGAATTTTCGCTGTGGTCTTTTTAGCCGAAAAATGGCCACCACATGCTTGAGAATGACAGAAGGAGATGATACTTTGTTGCTCATCATCTGGGACACATCTCCTTATGATTTGATCGGGACAATACTTGAACAAGTATGGGTCGTCCCATAGAAATTTCTACCTCTGAGAAGAATCTATCCTTATCTTGCTTTTTCCAATATGTAGGAATTGTACCTGTAGCAAGATAATTAGCAATGTCCGCATACCATGGTAATTGGGAAACAGCAAAAAGTTGTTCATCAGGGAACATGTCATTGATTGCAGTCGTTTCAGGGGAATCAGTGAGGACAAGTCGAGAGAGGTGGTCAGCTACTACATTCTCTACTCCTTTCTTATCACGTATTTCTAAGTCGAATTCTTGGAGTAGGAGGATCCATCTTAATAACCGTGGTTTAGCATCCTTCTTAGAGAGAAGATACTTAAGCGCGGCATGGTCGGTGAATACGATGATCTTGGATCCAATCAAGTAGGATCTAAACTTCTCCAAGGCAAAAACTACTGCTAAAAGTTCCTTTTCAGTAGTGGTGTAGTTTGCCTGGGCTGAGTTTAGGGTTCTACTTGCATAGTAGATGACACACGGCTTTTTATCTTTTCTTTGGCCTAACACGCCCCAATAGCATAGTCGCTAGCATCGCACATAATTTCAAAAGGAAGGCTCCAATCAGGTGGTTGCATTATTGGGGCGCATGTCAACATACCTTTAAGGGTGGTAAATGCCTGTTGACATTCTTCATTCCACTCGAATGAATTTTCCTTTTGAAGTAGGTTACATAAAGGGCGAGAGAGTGAACTGAAATCCTTTATAAACCTTCTGTAAAATCCTGCGTGTCCTAAAAAGGACCGTATATCTCGTATGCTTTTGGGTGGTGGTAGGTTAGAGATAAGATCAATTTTCGCCTTGTCCACCTCAATTCCATTTTGTGAAACGATGTGACCAAGTACAATTCCCTTTTGAACCATGAAGTGACACTTTTCCCAATTGAGCACAAGGTTCTTCTCTTCACATCTTTTTAGCACAGATTTCAAGTGCTTGAGGCACTCATCAAAGTTACAACCAAATACAGAAAATCATCCATGAAGACTTCGAGAATGGTCCCCACCATGTCAGAAAAGATGCTCATCATACAACGCTGAAAGGTGGCAGGGGCATTACATAGTCCAAACGGCATTCGTCGATAGGCGAAAGTACCGAATGGACATGTGAATGTAGTCTTTTCTTGATCTTCACGGGCAATTTCTATTTGGTTGTACCCTGAATAGCCATCAAGGAAGCAAAAGTGGGAATGGCCCGCCAACCGTTCTAAAATCTGATCAACAAACGGTAGGGGAAAGTGGTCTTTCCTCGTGACAGTGTTTAGCTTCCTGTAGTCAATGCACATTCTCCAACCGGTAGTGACTCTAGTTGGCACGAGTTCGTTATTGGCATTGGCTACGATGGTTATTCCGGATTTCTTAGGCACCACTTGAGTTGGGCTCACCCATTGGCTATCAGATATTGGGTAAATGATACCTACATCCAATAGTTTCACCACTTCGGCCTTAACCACATCCTTCATATTTGGATTTTCGTCTTTGTGGTTGCCGGGATGTCTTTGCATTTTCCTCAAGGTGTATGCGGTGAGTGCAAATCAGTGGGTCTATGCCTTTGAGATCCGCAATTGTCCATCCGATGGCACTCTTGTGCTCTAATAGAGTGGCTATTAGCCTACTCTCTTGTTCCTCATCCAAGTGGGAAGAAATCACCACTGGATATGTCTCATCTCGACCTAAATAAACATATTTTAGCTCACTTGGCAATGGTTTTAGGTCGAGTTTTGGTGCCTTAATGTTGGATGGGAGGGCCTTGTTCTCATTTATAGGCAAAGGTTCAATTGGGGCCCTCCATCTTTTATTTTCACGCACCAGCATCACATCTAGAATGGCATCCATCTCTTGTGTTGTATCATCATTCATATCATGGAGATGGGCCACACATGCCTCCAAAGGGTCGGAAAATAGTGACAAGGGGATTGTATCTTCCACGAATGATTCGATCATGTTTAATTCGTGGATATCATCATCAACTTCCCGCGGTTGTTTGCATAACTCAAATATGTTAAGCTCAAGGGTCATATTTCCAAAGGACATTTGTACAAGTCCGTTTCTACAATTGATAATGGCGTTTGAGGTAGCTAGAAACGGTCGTCCAAGTATGACGGGAATTTGAGTACCGGTGCCTATCACGGGATGTGTGTCCAAGACAATAAAATCTACTGGATAGTAGAATTTATCAACTTGGACTAGAACATCCTCTACCATTCCTCTCGGTATCCGGATGGATCTATCAGCAAGTTGGAGTGTGGTTTTGGTGGGTTTCAATTCACCTAACCCAAGTTGTTCATAGACCGAGTATGGAATGAGATTCACACTTGCCCCCAAGTCGAGTAGGGCTTGTTTAATCTGGTAGTCTCCTATGATGCATGATATGGTTGGACTACCCGGATCTTTGTATTTTTGGGGCACCTCTTGTTTGATGATGGCACTCAAATTCTCAGCCAAAAGCACTTTGTTGTGAACGTTATGTTTCCTTTTGATTGTACACAATTCCTTTAAAAATTTGGCATAAGATGGTATTTGTTTTATTGCATCCAACAGCGGAATGTTGATCTTCACCTGCTTGAAAACTTCCAGAATCTCCAGATTTTTATCTAAAGGTTTAGGTGAAATCAACCTTTGTGGAAATGGGGCAACCGGCTTGTATTGTCTTTCCGGTTCTTTCTCTTGTGGAATATTGTTTGGGCTATCATCCTCTTTGGGAATTTCCGGATCCTTAGGCTTGGGGGCCTTCACCGGATTGATTTATCAATTTCTTTCCCACTTCTCAAAGTGGTGATAGCTTGGACATGTTCCGTATGGTGGGAGGATGAGCTTGCATCTTGTATCTCATATTGGGTCCTTGGGTTAGGAAGAGGTTGGGCAGGAGTGTGCCCTTCTCTCTAACACTAAGGTGAGCTTCAACTCTAGCCAAAGATGTTTTCAATTCATTGATGGCTTGGTTTGAGTTTTGATTGAATTTCAATTGCTCTTGCATGAACCCATCTATTTTTAGAGAATTTGTCTTGTTATACTCATTCTGGACCGTACGAATGCACCCAACATCTCTTCTAGTGATACTTTTGGAGTGTTGTTTGCATTTGCATTGGGCCCATTCTTCCAACTGAAGTTGGGATGGTTCTTCCAATTAGGATTATACGTGTTTGAGTTTGGAGCACCATATTGCTGCTGATAACTGTTTATGGCATTTGTTTGTTCTTGTAGGATGCCTTGGACTGCTGAAATTGTGGGACAATCTGGTGTAGCATGTTGATTTCCAGCACAAATTCCACAAACAGTTTCAACCTCAGTGGAGTTGATTGTTTCTCCTTTCCTTAATTCCATGGCTTCGACCTTTCTTGTAAGGCTAGCCAACCGTGCACTTATGCTATCTTCTTCTGATAAGACATACATTCCTCCCTTTTCCTTTTGTTGGCCAATCTTGGAATTTGTTGGTTTAGGTGTGTCCCAAGATTGTGCACTTTCAGCCAATTCTTCCAGATAATCCCATGCTTCATCAGCTTCCTTATTCATGAACTCCCCATTACACATCATCTCTATAAATTGGCGCATGGATGGAATCAGTCCTTCATAGAAAAAACTTATAATCCGCCAATTTTCATAGCCATGATGTGGGCATGCGTTTAATAGGTCCTTGAATCTCTCCCAACATTGGGAAAAGGTTTCATCCTCCTTTTGGGCAAAGTTCATGATAAGGCGCTTAAGCATGTTCGTTTTGTGAGTAGGGAAGAATTTTTTTATAAATTCTCTGTGCATATCATTCCATGACCCAATTGATCTTGGCCTCAATGCATAAAGCCAACCCTTGGCTTTATCCTTAAGAGTGAAAGGGAAGAATTTAAGTCTTACTACATCTTCAGTCACATTTGCAAAGTGCATGGTGGTGATTACCTCATCAAACTCCCTAAGGTGTTGATAGGCACTTTCACTGTCTAAACCATGGAATTTAGGGAGAAGATTGATCACTCCCGGTTTCAAATCCACATTCCCTGCATTTGGTGGAAATACTATGCATGAGGGAGTGCTCGTTCTTGCAGGTTGCAAGAAATCACGTAAAGTCCTAGGTCGGGGAACATTCTCAACCACATTCTCCCCTGTTTCAGTTTGATTTTGAACCGGGTTAGGTTGATTTGCAGCCATACTTTCAGATAAAATTGGAGAATCTAGATGTCTCCTAACGTGGCTCTCTATCAATCGCCTTCTACTATCCCCCCTTCACTTATGAGTCGGTTATTGGAATCCCGAGCCCAATGTGGCATGCAAAACCAAAAATAAGAAACAAAAAGAAAGGAGAATTCTTCCTCCCTTTTCTTTACTCTTCTCTAAGACCGAAGCACAAGGTGTCTTGCAATGGCTAGGCCAGAAAAGAGAAACAGAAAAAAATCAAAAAAAAAAAAAAAAAAAAAGAAAAAAAAAATAA
>PVNU02002187.1:0-27925 GCA_003013855.2 Liriodendron chinense | reverse complement strand
AATACTTCACAACAACGATCGCAGTCGATAAACACGCACCCTTTCGCCTCAAGTGTTCCAAGAGAAATCACATTCATCTTCATCTTAGGAACGTGCTTCATCTTCCAGGACTCGTTCGACCCCATCGAATAACCCGATCCACACCATACCAATACCCACCACTTATGAGCGAATCCATCGCCCACAAACACCGATTCTCCACCATGCTCCCTGTATGTCGTGAATGAACTTCAGTCAGGACAAACGTGGCATGAAGCCCTTGAATCAAGGATCCACTCATTACCGTGAGATCTCTTGCCAGATCCACTCATCAAGGATCCACTCATTACCGTGAGATTCCTTGCTTTCAGCGAAATACAAGCTGGCCCATCTGGAAATTATGGAAGAAATCTTCTGGAAGCAGAAGTCTAGAAACAGATGGTTAGAGGAAGGTGATAGGAATACCAAGTACTTCTATCACCTCACGAAAGTGCGTGCTAGGAGAGCCTCTATTTCGTCGATCCAAGCTGATGATGGGGAGAATTTATCTGATCAAGGCGCCATTAGAGAAGCAACAGTTTCTCACTTCAGTAAGGTTTTCGAAGCTGAATCCTGTGAACAGCCAGGGGACCTCCTTGACGTTATCTCGCCTTGTATCTCTCTTCAGGACAACACAGAGCTGCTAAGAGTGCCATCCTTAGACGAAGTGAAGCTGGTTGTTGAATCTATGCCTATTGATGCAGCGCCAGGGCCAGATGGTTTCCCTGGTTCTTTCTTCTCCTCTTGTTGGGATATCGTGGGGAAAGATGTCTTCTGTGCAGCAGTGCATCTTTTCCAGGGAGGAAGGATTCCTCGGGCTTTCACTTCTACTCTTATTGCTCTTATCCCCAAGGTCCCTTCTCCAGTGAAGTTCTCAGACTTTCGGCTGATAAGTCTTTGCAATTTTATTTATAAGGTCCTGTCCAAACTTATTGCCAACAGATTGCAGATCCTGCTGCCCAAGTTAGTCTCGAAGGAGCAGGGAGCTTTTGTCCAGGGCAGGTCGATAGCGGAAAGTATTGCCCTTGTTCAAGAAGCGGTCAGAGATATAGGAAGGAAGGTTCATGGTAGCAACGTTGTATTGAAGCTGGACATGGAAAAGGCTTATGACAGGGTTGAATGGAGCTTTCTTAAGGCAGTTCTTCTGAAGTTTGGTTTCAGCCAGGTTTGGGTCCGTTTGGTTGAGAAGTGTTGGTCGAACAGCTGGTTTTCTGTGCTGATTAATGGCCGAGACTCAGGTTTCTTCAAGTCCTCTAGAGGTCTGAGGCAAGGAGATCCAATATCTCCAAGTCTTTTCATTCTGGCTGCAGAGGTGCTGAGTAGAGGAATCAGAAGGCTTCTTCAAAGGGGCTTTTGCCAGCCATATAAGGTCCATAGGGGATGCCCGCTCATCTCTCACATGTTGTTCGCTGACGACACAGTCCTCTTCCTAAATGGAAGCTCTCAATCGCTGAAGGTGACTATGGATTTCCTCTCTAAGTACCAAGCGGCATCTGGTCAGAAAATCAACAGAGCTAAGAGCGGTTGCTACATGGCCACAGGTCTATCAACTAACAGAGCAAGAGCCATTCAGCGTGCCTTCGGTATTGCAACGTCTTCTAATAGCTTTTTCTATCTTGGAGTACCAATTTTTCAGGGCAGATCAACGGCTTCTCATTTTCTTCCCATTTTAGAGAAGATTAGAAATCGGTTGTCTGGTTGGAAGGATCGCTGTTTATCGCAAGCAGCTAAAGTCACCTTGATTAAACATGTTTTAAGCAGTGTTCCGATTCACACGCTGGCAGCAGCGGACGTTCCAATCAGGACTATTTCTATGATGGAAAAATGTTTTGTGGATTTTTTTTGGGGCTGGAAGAATGGAAAGAAAAAGCTTCATTGGACCAGTTGGAAGAGAATCTCCCTGCCCAAGGAGGAAGGAGGCCTGGGGATGAAGCACCTTACAGAGGTCATGACCAGTTTTAGAATGAAGTTAGCTTGGGCTGCGTTCTTTTCTACTGAAGAGAGTATCTGGACTTCCTTCATGAAAGCCAAGTATAGGGAAGATTTCTCTACTTCTGATATTTCGGTTAGAAGCGGTCCTAGATCTCCATTCTGGAAAAGTGTCCTCAGGCTTCGTCCTGACCTCCAATCTCAGGCTCGGTGGCTGGTTGGCAGCGGTGATTGTGATTTTTGGAAGGACAATTGGAGTGGCCTTGGCTCTCTCTCCTCTTGGTCTATCAATCCTCTTCCCGATGACATGGTGCATCTTAAAGTCAAGGATTGTCTTGGACCGGATGGCGCCGTTCCAAACTCTCACTGGCAGTCTTTTCTCCCCCAAATTGTTCTATCTCACATCAACTCAGAAGGTTTCTGCACCTCAGAGAATCCAGACAGATGCATTGGCCAATGAACCCGTCTGGAGACTTCTCCGTGAAATCAGCTTGGAACCTTTGTAGATCTTCTGCGGTGAGAAAAGAGTGGGCGAAGTGGGTCTGGCACTCTAAAATGCCTCCTAAAATTGTAGTGTTTTCCTAGAAACTCTTGCATAACGCAGTTCCGGTCGATGGCAGAATTCAGCTAAGAGGCATTCATCTGGCGTCTATGTGCGTCTGTTGCGGGGCTGACAAGAGGCCGAGCGTTGAAGACCTTGATCACCTCTTTGCTGCAGGGGATGTTGCATCAAAGGTTTGGTCTTTCTTCAGCAATGTTTTTGATATTGCCTTCGTTGAAGGCCAGCCTGCTTTGGGGAGGGCATTTCTTTGGTGGAGAGAGGCCTCTTCCAAGGACTGTCTCTCCACATTGAAGGGTATGCTTCCTAGCATCTGTTTCTGGGAAATCTGGTTGGAGAGGAATGAGCGTCGTTTTGACAGTCACTTCGGAAGTGTCGAGAGGATTATCTCTAAAATCAAATGGTGGCTTTCGTCCATTAGCCAGTCCCTCCCTCGCTCCAAAGCTTATCATCTCTCGGATCAAATGGCCCTTCAAGTGTTGGGGATTGAAGAGGGGCCCCCGAGGCTTAAATCTGTTTCTATCCTAAAATGGGAGAGGCCTATGGATGGTTGGGTTAATATTAACGTTGATGGGTCAGCCCGAGGAAACCCGGGAGCCTCGGGTGGTGGTGGTATTTGTAGAGGAAGGAGTGGAAACTTCTTATTTGCTTTCTATACTGGTTATGGGCTGGGAACCAATGTTAGAGCAGAGAGTAAGGCGATAGTGGAAGGCATTTCGCTTTGCTTGGATCGAGGTTTTTCGAAAGTTGTTGTTGAAAGTGACTCCCAATCAGTGGTTAACTTCTTGAATAAGAGCAGTCCAACCAATTGGTGTATGTGGTATTGGTGGAACAGGGTTGCCTCTCTCTCCAAAAGGGTTGAAGTGATCATCTCTTATGCTCCTAGAGAGGTAAATGGAGTTGCCGATGGTTTGGCCCGGTTGGCTAGTGAGTCTCAATGCAAGAGAATTTTTGAAATCATTAGCGAGCTTCCTTCTTTTGTCCGTGGAGTTCTTCATCTTGACCGTATGGGTTTGGGTTGTGTTAGGGAGGTTTGAAGTTTGCATGGCTGCTCCCTCCTTCTTTTGGTGTTCCCTCTCTTCGTTTGTGGGGTTCGTGAGGGGTTTGCGGAGGTTCTTTGGGCGCCTCCTCCTCCTCTTTGTTTATAGTAGTTTCAGCTTTGTTCGAGTGGGGTTGGGGCTTTTAGGGCTCCGTTGCTTAGTGGGTGGGGGTATAAGATAGGCGGTTTCCTTGTGTTTTTTGTAGTAAGGATCTGCCCGAATTGTAATTCGCCTTTTGTTAGTGCAATTGAAGCTTTCTTTTGAAAAAAAAAAAAAGATACACTCAGAACTTCACAAAATTGTCATCTTCCTCTATAGTATTGACTCCCTCTCCAGAAGAATTTCCATACCTCTATTGCTTTCAACCTGAGATTCTGACAATCCCCTCTCATGTGGCCCTCCCGGCCACAATTCCAGCATTTCACCTTAGCCTTACCTTTGCCCTTGGCCCTAGATCCCTATTTCGAGTATCCTCCATGCTCAGAACTTCTTCCCATCATAACCAGTGCTTCTGAGGAATAATGAAAAGCCACGTCACCGCTTTTCTTTCTCATCGCCTTCGACTGGAGGGCTGAGATAACGGTCTCAACGTTTATAGTTTTCCTCCCTGCGCACACAGAGTCCCTAAATGACTCATATGAATCTGGAAGAGAATTCAACAAGATGCATGCTTGATACTCATCCTTTATCAGTTCATCAATCTCCACCAACTTGCAAACCAGCCTATCGAACGTGCTCAGGTGGTCCTCCACCTCAGTTTCCTCAGCCATCCTCAAGGTGAACAACTGCATCAACACATATATGCGATTCTCTAGAGATTTCTTGGCATTGGCCTTCACTATCTTCGCCATCGTTTCAGCCGCAGTCTTCTCCTTCATGACATGATAGAGAACATCATCCGTAAAGTTTAACAGGATTGAAGTTCTAACGTTCTTGTCGAGCCTCTTCCACTCATCATCTTTCATAACCTCGGGTCTCTTTCCAAGAGTTTCATCAAGTCCTTGCTGAACCAGGAAGGATTCAACCTTCACCTTTCATAGCTCAAAGTTATTTTTCCTGGAGAACTTCTCTAACTCGAACCTTACACTCGATCCCATCTTATCGTCTCAGATTCAAATCTACCCCACCCCAAGCTCTGATACCACTTGTTAGGAAAACCGACAGCGGAAGCGGCAGCCGAAATGCCTGGAGCAATGCAAGATCAAACAAGTAAACAAGATGTAATCAAACCACACACAAGTATTCACCACAAGAGACTCCGAATTTACATGGAAAAACCCCTTAATGGGTAAAAAACCACGGCATAAAACGATTCACTCTGAATGTCAGAAGATTACAAAGATTGACAGCCCATAAGCAAGGAATAAACAGAGAAAACCCCAAGTTCTCCCTCTCACACACCTCTCCCATCTTCCTAAAATGATTAGGAAACCTTAGACGCCTTAGGATACAACCTAAATCCAGATTACAACTCCTTAAATAGGCAAACTTCTGAAAATAAAAAACATCTTGCGCGCTACTGCAAGCTGCGCAAGAAACCCGCACGCACGTCAACCGGCCGGCCAGTGCACAAATAGTCCAGGAAGTTCACATCTTTACTGCCTCACCACCAACCGGTCGCTCGACTGGTCAGAGCCCCCTACAGACCGGTCGGCCGACCGGTCTGGGGCACACGAAATCTGTCCAGGAGCGGTCTCCACTGCATCTGGGTTACATCGCCCGACCGGTCTAAGCACCCAATCCGTGCATAGTTTAAAGACTACCCCAACACCTAGTTCAATGGATATTGTTTTTTTTCTATATAATCTCCATCCATTCTAAGTTTCTTCAGCAAGCTCTATCCCCTAAACTCTCCCTTTCTTTCTTTCCTTCTCTCCCATACTCCTTTCTTCTTTCACTTTTCTTAAGCAAGTCTCCCCCTCCAGCATTCTTAGAGTAGCCAACTAGTAGAGCACTTAACTTACCAGCAAGGTATACGATATTTTTTTTTTCTTTCATATCGTTCTTCTTCCCTCCTCCACTTCTCTTATTTTCCGTCTTCTCTTTCTAGGGCCATCTCAAGCAACTCTTGGAAGAGTCACTCGACGGTGAAGTTACTTAGAGGTACAAGGAGGAAGGAGCTACCTCTTGCTTTTATGTTCTTCTCTCCTTTCTATCATTTTTTTTCTTTCCCTTCCATTTTAGCATATTGTAAGGGAAGAATGTTTCCATGGATTTCACAATGAAAAAAATGGGGAATTTCGTGGAAAACATACCTATATCAATATGGTTTTTTAATACGTATTTAATGATTTCAAAGCAAGTCAAGGCCATACTTGTAGTTGGTGGGGCCCACCTTATTTTTATTTCCCTTTCTTTCCTTCCCCTTCTTTACTCTTTCCCTTTTCTTTTGTACTTAACATGGGACACTCATATTGTCCTTTTGGGTTCGAGATGGCACATGGGCTTTGGGCCCATAAAAAATGGGTAGGCCCATTTGGACTTTTGGAATCCTTCCAATGATTTTTAGTGGGCCTCTTTAAGATCAAGTCATGTGGGAAAATGTTGGACTTACTTGATCATGGGATGGGCTTCATATTGGTTCATTGGTGGGTCTAGCCCTTAACCCCACTTAATCTTTCCATTTCCACATGAGGGGTATTTCATATCCTTGATGTGTGTTTTAGGGTTAGATCCATCAATGTGTCATCACTTTTATCTTTCTTACTCTATATGCCAACTTGATCATTTTAGGCTTATTAATCAAGTGGGCCTGACATTTCATTTTACATGGTCATGCCTTAATAACACCAAGAGCCCACTAAAGATTCTCGTGGTGAAAAGGGGGCTCCTATGGGGCTTTTTATTTGACTTCTTGTGGGTTTCCAAACATGCCCTTCAGAATGGGCCCAACCTTTCTCATTGGGCTCGAGGCCCCTTGGTTATGATACATTGGCCAAGTTATTTTTCATATAAGGCCATTATTTGGTCATTTGAGTTATGGAATGGGCCTGAACGTGTGAGATGGCTCCTGTGTCCCTCTTAAGACCCTTGCCTTGTTCCTCGCTAAACATTTGAAATTTTAAGCCATTTCAGTCTCATCCCATTGCTCGCTTGAGCAAAACAATGCCTTAAGGGATGCATGTGATTTTAAGAGGGCATGTAAGATGACTTACTTTGGGCTTCTTCTTTCTCCAACCATGTCTCGATGAAATCATGGCCAAGCAGGTCCATCGGTGGATCCTTCTTCGGATCCTACCAATATTCCGCGAGAGGGTCTTCACCCCTCAGATTTCGCCAAGGTTAGCGATTCCCCGCTCAAAATCAAGGAGCATGGTGCCATGATGAAGTGAAATGAGTGGTTCCAAATGAACTAACCACTCTTCTTGAGGGTCCTAGAGAAAAATCCTCTTAATGGCATGATTCATGTTTGCTTCCATTACTCATGATTGACCCTTCTCACTTGTCTCGTTAATAGTTAGCGGGCGGAAACACATACTTTCCATCTCCCTTGTGGCAAGTGGGGTATCACGCTATTCAATGTCTACATTAATATAGGGTTCAAGTATGAGGGACACTATTCCCTTACAAGGAGGAGTTTTCTATGTTGACTGATGATCATTAGATGGAGCTTTTTGGTGTTGTCCCTCCCAAGAGTGAAATCTAGAATGGGACCCTCAAGCTTCGATGGCTGACAGGTACATTCAGTTCCATGGTCTCTAAGACTGAGGAGCAATCCATTCGAAAGCTTGTGCTCTGATTCTTTTTGTCCTTGTCAGGATGATCTTCGGTCATGGTAATGAGTGGGTGAGCCTTTGCTTGTTACACCTTACCTTGTTGACGATATTAACTTTTTGACCATACTACTGGAACACAACCCTCTTGGCTCACCTACACTAGAGGCTGGATAAGGTGAGATAATGAGCAAGCCAATCCTTCACTAGCTTCTTTCCTTTAATTGAGGTGCATGTCTTTCTTGGTTAGCGCAGTTAACATTATTTATTCTTCATGTGGTTCCTCTCTTTCCTCTCGCAAGTGTGCTTCTTCGATCATTTTGGTCACTTAGCTCCTCACTTGAAGGACTTGACCCCTTCGGTCAGTCGCATCATGTTGTGGCATAACCAAAATCGTTGTTGTACCTCATAGAATTTCGAGGTGGACTAGAGGTCCAATATTGACAACCTCATGCAATCGACGATGTGAGTATAATACTTTTCCCCATGTCTTCAATTTCTAGCTTTTTTCATTACACTGGCCCCTTTGGTGATGGATTTTGTAGTTCATACCTTAGCCTTACATCTTTTCCCCCACATGTGCCTGCTCAAATGCCATTGTTTCTCTTTAGAACTCCTGACATCACTGCATTCTTGCCAAACCTCAAGCCATTCAAATGGTATTTTGGCGAGCGTTTGTATTGGCAGTTGACGAGCACTCCCCCCGTGCCTAGTACTCCTCCTTTGGAGTCAGCCTGTTGGAATCACTTACACCCGACTTTCTTTCAAGTAACACTAGGGGGTGTGGATGCTGAGTAGTTCATCGTCTAGGACCCTGATTACTACACCTAGTAGGCCAAGTTTAGTGTTGGTCACTTCTCAAAGGGATCATACAAGCCCACGAGTGGACATAGGTATGTAGTAGGGAGTGTACTTGCCTCGTATTTGGTTAGACGTCAACAACTATAACGTATGATGATGACAATGATTACTTGGGTGACTAATCTCCCATGTCTTTGTTTCATTATTCATAGTTATTACTCAACAGTTTTAATTGTCCTTGTAATCTTTCTTTCAGTAAGAATGAATAATTGCTTTCTTTGATTTTTTAATTTCCAGTTGGCTTTTACCTATTTACAGTTGCTGGGCTTCTATGGACATGTTCTCAGGCATTTTCCTTGCAATCAAGGCCAATGAGGGCCTTCTATGGACTTTGTGAACAATGTGTCAAAATTTCAGAGTGATTGGAGACACGGACAAAGCATCATTCACCACTTGCCACGTAAGAGTGAGATCGAAGACACAGGCGATTCAGACGATAACTTTTTGTGATCATTGACATTCTTTGTTCATCCTTTTTGTCGTTTAATTTGCTTCTAGCATTCAATGTTTGACATTCCCCTCCCCTCATTGTCTCCTCCACTCTTGTCCCCTTCCTCCTTATCTTGTCCTTTCCTCTCATGGCTTCCAATGATGAAGGCCTTCATCTTGCTTGAGTAGCTGATAGGGGAGGTGATTTGGGTGAGGCTTCATGCTCAATCACTTTGGAGGGGATTGAGGATCACTTTATAGGT
Source organism: Liriodendron chinense (assembly GCA_003013855.2). Lineage (NCBI taxonomy): Eukaryota > Viridiplantae > Streptophyta > Magnoliopsida > Magnoliales > Magnoliaceae > Liriodendron > Liriodendron chinense. Next base: position 19,113 of record PVNU02002187.1, on the reverse strand, counting down.
GATATTGACGGTTTGGATGCTGATCGGCCCAGATGGTGTGGATTAGTTAATGGACCTTGATGCACAATTCTTCGAGGGCCTACCTATTAGTATGCTTGACAGATTCAGGGGCTTCAATGAGATGTCCGATCGAGATGGTGTACAATCCATCTTCAAGGTTGGCGAGTCTTTACGGGCTGAGCGATCGGGTGCAAGGGATGGTTGAGATGGTCTATTAGCTGAGTTGTACAAGCTATTTGTTGGTGCGGATTGAGAGGATATGTAATCATGATTGATAGTGACGTGACTGCTATATAGGAGAAGGTGGTCCCCGAGGTTGATTATGATGTGGAAATTTTGGGAGGTCATCATCCTACCTCTGAGAATATTTTAACCGAGTTCCTACACGAGACGATAGGAATTGCGGGATTCTTTCAGCATGTAGACATTGATTTGCTGGATGAGGGGATGCCTATCTTAGACGATCCTGAGGTCGGATCGAGCACCACTGTAATTGAGGGTGTCCCAGTGCTCACCTTTCCATGTTAGAGGTGCCTTCAAATTATGCTGAAATAGGGTATCACAACCAGTTTAAAAATAGGCCAGGTAGCATGTGGCCTCTAAGTCTGTTTTCAGTCATTTTAGACTTTCGGTCCGCAATTATGGCTGAACAAGTGTTTATGAAGCCTAACTTTGCATTGTTTTTTGCCATTTCTGACCGGTCAGCGGTGGGCTCCGACTGATTAACAGAATGGCAGTGTTTTGCATGGTTACGCAGCAAGTGAGTAACATGTTTCTAAATTCAATGGAAAGATTATTTAAACTCTTCATAATCATGTTTAAAGGTATCATAAAGAGTTCCAAGGTGTCCTAATTCGAAATTAGGGTTTGGGGAGAGGATTGTGAGAGAGAGAAGCTTTGTTCAACTCTTGAGGCTTGCTTGTGGGTAAATCATCTCTGTAATATCATCTAATTCATAGTGCAGCTTTCGCTTTGTACCATATTTTTTTCCTGCAAGGGCTTTCCATGTAAAACGGATTGTCTCTTATGTGTTGATTGCTTTGTGTGCATGTGGTGATCGTTTGATTCGATATGCTATGCTTCAGCAAGGTTTTCCCAACAAGTGATATCAAAGATTTCATTGGGTGTAGCATATTCGAATTTTGAGACAACATCGCATCAAACACGAAGTTCAACGTAGAGAAGTTCTCCAGTAAAAATAACTTTGAGTTGTGGAAGTCGAAGATGCAAGTTGTCCTAACTCAGCAAGGGGTCGAATACACCCTTGGGAAGTGACCGGAAGCTATGAAGGAGGATGAGTGGACCGAGATGGATAAAAGGCCAAAACCTCTATACTCTATCATGTCATAAGGAAGAAGACCGCAGCGGATACATGGGTAAGCTAGAGAGCGTATATGAGAATAAATCTCTAGAAAACATGATGTATATGATGATTTAACTCTTTACCTTGAAGATGGAAGAGGGGACTGATGTTGATGATCATATCAAGACATTCAATTGGTTGATTTACAAGCCGCTGGATATTGGTAAACATATGAAGGACAAGTATCAAGTCCGTATCTTGTTGAACTCACTTCCTAGTTCATATGAGTCACTGAAAGACTCTTTGTGCACAGGTAGGGAAACCATAAACATTGAGACCGTTGTCTTAGCCCTTCAGTCAAAGGCTATGAGACAAAAGTGGTGATGTTGGGTCTTCCTCTGAGGCACTAGTTATGAGAGGAAGAAATTCGAAGTGGGGTGAAGGCTTGTCATGGTCTACATCAAATCTAAGGGTAAGGGCAAAGCCAAGTTGGAGTGTTGGGGATGTGGCCAAGTAGGGCACATGGAGAAGGACTGTAAGGGTCCTGATGGTAAGAAAGTGAAGACGGGTGATTCTTCTAGGGAAACCAATATCGTAAAATCTTTAGAAGGTAGTAGTGATGTGTGTGATATCTTAACGGTGTTAGGGATAGGGTCTCTCAACGATGAGTGGCTCATGAACTCCGAAGCCTCATATCACATGTGCCCGGATCGCAACGTCTTTACTTAATATAGGGACTATGAGGGCGGCTCGGTATTTCTAGGAGATGATTATGCCTACAAGGTTATCGGCATTAGAACGGTCCGCTTCAAGATGTTCGAGGGGATCGAACGAACCTTGAAGGAAGCGAGGCACATTCCCAAGTTAAGAAAGAACCTGATTTCTCTTGGTGCACTCGAGGCGATGGGGTGTAAGTTCACCGATTTTGATCGATTCTGCAAAGTTTAAAGGGGGCCCTCATAATTATAAAGGGAAAGAGGCACAGTAATATTTACAGTCTAATTGGGAGAACTTCAATGGGTGGAGTTGCAGCGATTGTAGCGGATTCTATGTTTCCACGTATGTGGCATGCGCGCTTAGGCCAAATGAGCGAGCGAGGCATGAAGGTATTCCCCGATCGTTCTTTGATTCCTATCTTTAAATCTCTAGACCTTAGTATATGCGAGAATTGTATGTATGAAAAATAGTCTAGACTGTCGTTTAAAGGGGAAAATGTGTATGTACAAGGGTTCTTGATTATGTTCATTCCGATGTAATGGGGGCTATCACCCACAGTTTCTATTGGGGGTGATCGTGGTTTATGTCATTTATCGATGACTTTAGTAAAAAGGTTGGGTTTATTTTCTAAAAAATAAATCCGATGTTTTCACCAACTTCAGGTACTAGAAGGCCATTGTGGAAAATCGATCAGGGCAGAAACTGGAAGTTTTGAGAACTAACAATGGAGGTGAGTTTACTTCTAGAAAATTTAACAAATATTGTAAGGAAGAAGGGATCGTGAGGCACAACACAATGCGCCACACACCAGAGCAGAATGGTGTGTCTTAGCAGATAAATCAGACTCTCTTAGAGAGAGCTCGGTCCATGTTAAGTAATGTTGGGTTGGGCAAAGAGCTTTGGACGGAGGTCGTTAACACGGCATGTTACCTGATAAATCAGTCACCTTCGATGACAATTGAATGTAAAATTTCTAAAGAAGTGTAGAGTGGTCGTATGATTGACTACTCAAGTCTGCAAGTATTTGGTTGTGAGGCTTACTCTCATCTATCGTCAGTTAGAGAGATAAGCTTAACCATAAGGTAAAAAAAGAGATCTTTGTGGGCTATGGTGACGATGTGAAGGGTTACCAATTGTATGACCCTGTCACATAGAAAATCACCCTAAGCCGTGATGTTAGATTTTATTGAGAGTCTTTGTTCAAGGGGATGTGCCAAAGGAACCTGAAAAATCAGAAGTTACTAACATCCAGTTTAATAGAGATGAGACACAGGGTAAAACTGATACGCAGGCAGTGGTACAAGATCAGGTGAAGCAACCACCTGTGCGAAGGAACCCGCCCAGAGATCATAAGTTACTGACAAGGTATAGGGATGATTCGAACATTGCATTCGCTCTCATTACGGATGAAGGAGATCCGTCTAATTTGGGGAGGCACTATAGGATGTAGATGTTAAAAGTGGAAGACAACAATGTAAAACAAAATTGACTTTCTTTATAAAAATGAAACTTGGGAGCTTGTGAAGCTGCTTTTGGGCCAAAAAGTAATAGGGTGTAAATGAATTTTTCGAAAGAAATAGGATAGGTATAAGGCAAGATTGGTGGCGAAGAGGTACGTTCAGTGTAAAGGTATGGACTTCAATGAGATATTTGCATCGGTTGTGAAGCAAATATCTATCAGGATCGTGTTGGTGTCGATTGCCCAATATGACCTCGAGTGGAACAGATAGATGTAAAGACTATTTTCCTGCATGCAAAATTGGAAGAGCAAATTTACCTGACGCAACCAGAAGGTTATACATTACAAGGGGCAGAGAACAAGGTTTACAGGTTGAGGATATCGTTATACGGTCTCAAATAGTCATCTAGGCAGTGGTAAAAGAAATTTAATTCTTTCATGATAAGTCAGGGCTTTTTCAATAGTGAGTATGTTCACTGTGTCTATTACAAGACATTAAGTAATGGGAAGTTTCTCATACTGGTGTTATATGTCGATGACATGCTTATTGTTAGTCATAGTATGTATGACATCGATATGTTGAAGACTTAACTTTGATGGACATTTTAGATGAAGGATCTAGGGGCTGCAAAGAGAGTTCTTAGCATTGGTATACATAAAGATGGAAAGAGAAGCAGGCTTTGGTTATCTCAGGCTGATACCTAGGGAAGGTATTGGTGAAGTGTGGGATGGATACGACAAAGACGGTTAGCGTTCGTCACGTAGCTCAGTTCAATATTTCTTCAGAGCTATGTGCTAAGACAGATGAAGAGAAGAAGGTTGTCCCATGTGCCTTATTCAAGCGTAGTATGCAGCTTGATGTATGCTATGGTCTGTACAAGACCTGATATTTCATAGGCTATAGGTGTTGTTAGTAGACTTACGTCTAACACCGGCAAGCAACATTGGGAAGCTGTGAAATGACTACTTCAGTATATCCATGATATACAAGACTACATCTTATCATTCGAATGGTCTAAGGACAAGTTAGTTTGGTACGTCGATTTTGATTACGCAGGTTGTATGGACTGTAGGAGGTCAATTTCTGGTTACTCATTTGTGCTAGCGGGTGGAGCAATTAATTGGATGTCCAAGCTTCAGTCGGTGGTGGCTCTTTCCACTACTAAAGCCAAGTATATGGCAATGAAAGAAGCTTTCAAAGAGTTTGTTTGGTTAAAGGGCATGATAAATCAGTTGGGGCTTCAGCAGGAGGTCATGCCGGTTAATTGTGATAGCTTTAGTGTTATAAATTTGACCAAAAATTATGTTTATCACTCTCGTACTAAACACATTGATGTGCATCAACATTTTATCAGACAGGTGTTTGAGGAAGGAGACGTGACTTTGGAGAAGATTCACACTAGCGTGAATCTAGCGACTTCTTTGGGATTGGCAAAGACCGAATAACGATGCAGAGTTAATGAGAAGCAATGACACTATGTTGAAGATGAGATGATGGATGGAGTAAAGGAGATGTGGTTTCATCGTTTGAAACCTTGGTAGAGATTATTAGAGGAGCTTTCAAATTATGCTGAAACAAGGTCTCATGACCTATTGGCCAGACTGGCCGACCAGTCTAAAAATCAAGCCAAGTAGCATGTGGCCTTTGGACAGTTTTTGGGCATTTCAGACCGATCGTCAACTGGTCAGCAAGATGCTCCCTGGTTGGCAATTGTGGCTGAATGGGTGTTTATGAAGCCTAACTCTCTGGACTATTTTTTTCCATTTCCAACCAGTTGGTGGTGGGCTCCGATCAGGCCGACAGAATGGCAGTGTTCTTCATAGTTATGCAACAAGTGCATAACATGATTCGAAATTCAATCGGAAGCCTATTTTAAACTCTTGATATTCATGTTTAGAGGTATTCTAAAGAGTTCAAAGGTGTCCTAATTCGAAATTAGGGTTGGGGAAAGGATTGCGAGGGAGAGAGAAGCTTTGTTCATCTCTTGAGCCATTTCTGACTAGTTTGTAAAAATTTACTAAATTTGTATAATAAGTAATTGGTTTCAAATTTCTATTTATTTTTTATCTAAACTACACTTGTCCAGATATGATCAGGATTTCGAATCACCTCGATCGGAGCTGTACTTTAATAGATATGATTTTTTCAACTAGCACTAATGCTACTGTACATTGTTGTCCAGCAAGATTTTGTGTCATCGAAATTATCTAAAAATACCTAATTACAATAAAACGAACATAAATTAATTATCAAGAACAATAAAACACCCTGAGTCTATATTGGACTCTAGATGAGCAGTAAACATTTATCACAATCAGTTAAGGATTCCTAATTTTGATTTCTAAGTTCTCCACATTTACCAGAATCAATCAGGGCGTCCTAAAGTCATGTTTCTAATTTTCAAGGGTCTACCATTTACGTATAAGAATGAAGATCATAACCTATAGGTCAACTAGGTTTTTAAGAAAAGCCTCTTTGATACCATTCTGTCACGCCTCGAAATCTAAACACAGAGTGTGCACCCTCAGGCCCAGGTTATAGGGTATGACTCGTGCACAAATGCACTTAATTCAAAAGTCAAACTGTTATAGAGGCATGATATCATATGTGTACTAAGTTCAAAATATCATTTAACATCAATTAAATAAAAACACAATCCATACACAATGGTCCACCCATTTGGGACTTATTAATAATGTCATTAAATGAAAATAAAATAGAATGATGACTTGCTAAACATCTTGATTCATGGCAACCACTTCTTTCTTCGTTAAGATATTTAGTGGTTCCTCCACTTATTCAGGTTCCTACTCATGTATATCATATGTACCATCTGTATATATTTACTTCCGTCAGTGGGGAAGTCCAGTGAGTAAACCCATCATGGTTCACACCCATCCAAATAAGTAGTACATCCAAATACAGTCTTACGATTAATTTACACTATGGATGCAAGAATGTTATGCAAGATGATATGAGCATCAAGTGGGCATATACTTAGTCTTCCACTTGCTTCAATTTGATCCCATCAATCAGCTCCCCCTTCCTTATAGGGCGGACTTCCACATATTAGTGGGCTTCTAGTGGTTCCTAAGTAACCGGGTACTTAAGTACCTACCAGTCTTCCAGAGCGATACTCCAGGATAACGATGCATGAATGTATGAAGCGTATGACATGTCATGTTCAATAATCATCTCTCTAATCGATAGGCAACAGATAATTCAATCATCTCTCCTTTTGAGAGGCACATACATATTATTTACCATTCCTTTCATTTAACATGTATTAGTAATAAAATGCATTAGCATATATGCATAACATCATCATAATCAATACAAGTTACTCTAAGCATAGCATCACACCACAACAATTTACTTTATTCAAATGAATAAGGAACATGTTGGGATTCACTCACCTGTTGGTAGTGGCGATTACTCTGTTAATTTTGTCACGGCCTGAGTTAGAATCAGTCCTGGATGTACAATCAATGTAATTTATATTTATTCATCATCAGTATAACCTTAGATATATTTATTTTTAAATTGTATTTTACTTTATTTAGGTTTGGTCCCCTAATGGACGGTTCATATTTGGTTATTGTGACTCACTTTTCCAAAAGGAATGACCCTTTTACTATTTTTCTAATGGTACGGCCCACTTGACTGGTGGATCGTTCGTATTCTTGGTCAAATGTTACCCAATGATATAATAATAAAGATGGTTAACTAACTTTTGCAAAGACCTTGTACTGGAGTACCCAAAATGATGCAATTGTGAAAATTCAAACCATACCTCCCAACTATCTCTTGGCATGGCCCACCCAAAAGTTTAATTGGGCTAATTTTTTTATTACAATACCAACAACCTATTATTCAAGAGATTGGATGGATCAAATTTTCCAAAGACTACATAGTGGGGCCCACGAGTTTCCAATCAATGGACAGGTGCTGTCCCCACTATTTGTTTTGGTACGGCCCACTGAAATGTCCTATACGGACCATTTTTTTGTCATTAACCAAAAAACTTGCTTATTAAAATATTGGGCGGATTAGATTTCTCAAAATACCTCCAAGTGGGTCCCAAAAGTGGACAGCAATCCAAAATCAAACTAGTTCAATCATATGTGTTGTGATCATTACTGTTTCAAGTGGTGTGGGCCACCTAATATTCAGATTTATCTGTTTTTTGGACTCAAATTGTAAAATGTCATGATACAACATATGGTCAGCTTGGATCTAATGATTTCATCACAATGGGGTCCATGAGTGGACCGCTGTCCATGCCCAGAAATTCTAACTTTATGTTTTTTTTTTTGTTTTTTTTTTCATTAAATTGTTCGATGTGGTGTGGCTCACTCAGACCTCCGTTTGGGTCCAAATTTGAATACGAGTCCTAAAATGAGATGAAGAAGCAAATGGACAGACTAGATATACTAAATACATTAAGGTGGGTACCACAAGTGGGGCCCCCACGTCAGCACTCTCCTAGTTCAACGCTGAACGTTCCAGCATCTTTGATGTTGGACGTCCAGCAACCCCTTTCTCTTTTTTTCTTTTATTTATTTATTTATTATTATTATTATTACAAGTGGGAGGCCCACTAGAGATATGGATCGTTCATTTGATCAGTTATCTCTTATGTGGGCCCAATGGCCCTGATCATGAAAAATTACTATTTTACAAATAAGACGAAAACAAAACAATGCATTTAATGTTCATCATCCATTTCATCGCTGGGGCCCACCGAAAACTCAGATTGGCTTGAAATTATTGGCCATGCCTTTTAATGGGCCGTAGAATCCAATGAAGGAGAAGATTTCCTGAATTAAGTGTGCCCCAAGCGACATCAATAATGGATCTTAATTTTTAACCATTAAATTGCGATGCGGCCCACCTATGGGTCGGATCTGTCTACGATTTTTAGGTCTTACATGGTTTGGAATGCCTACCTGATAAGATAAGTTTGAATTTCAAAATTCAAATTTAGAGCAAAAAGGAAAATTATATTATTGTCAATAAGATGCTTAGTCTTCCCTCTTGCTTAAGAGAGCTTTAACCAACTAGTCCATAGTTTCTTTTTGTTTATTAATGAAAAGTTAATTCATTTAGCCCAATTTTCTATCATGCAAGGGATGTGTTATGAGAGATTGTGGTGCTGGGTTTGTTGAGGTGTGGAGCCATTCACATCAGGGCGGGCGCTCAGACGATCTGAGGACCGGGCGCCCGATATTCAGGATAGTGAGACGTAAGTCTCTAGACTGTTCTAAGAACAATCGGGCACCCGACGGTCAAGTGGACCGGGCTCCCGATATTCAGGATTTTCTCCCTTTCAGTCGCTGGACGTTTTTCATAATGGGCGAGCGCCCGGCCCAGTTTGATCGGGCGCCCGACCGGCCACGAACTAAAGAGCGGGGTTTCCTATTTTAAGTTGTAATTTCGGGTTTTACTATAAGAAGGGGTGTAATTCGAGATTAGGCTATGAGATTAGGATTTCTATACGTCCAAGGTGAGGAAAGAGAAGAGAGGATTTGTAAAAGGGACATCTCTGTGCATGGGAGCATAGGAGAAGGTAAGTGTATTGCTTGTAACTTCGTTTTCTTCATAGTGGAGTTTTGCACTGTGGTTTTTTACCCTTGTTTTGTGTTTTTCCACGTAAAATTTTATCTTGTGATTGTTGGTTTGCTTAGATTCTACTTCTAGTTATTATTTCTTCCTACTTATCATTTGTGGGTGAGACTGGAGATTGGATCTCGATTCACCGGCATTGTTGGCATGCTGCGCAACAGGGTTGAGATACATCCTTCTATGGTCTGGGTGAGTTGGACTACTACAACTTCAAGGAGGTCATGCACCTAGCTTGGGTGTAGACAGAACAAGGATGTTGGTGGCTACCTAGCTGCTTGGTCCCATCGTTGAACATTTCTGCATTCAACGATTTGGATATGGGACCCTTGTTGGAGGAGTTTGCCCGTTTGGTGGGCTTATCTATAGACCGTTCTCCCTTTGCTTTGGGGAAGCGCTCATCATGGGATGCGAGTCTGCGACGTTGGTTTGGGATTATGTACCTGATTCCTTTTACCAATGTTGTTGGAGGCCCAATGGCTTTTTCTTTAGAGTCTTTGTAAGATAAGTTGTCTACTGTGTGCAGTCTTTCAAGGTCTACTCTGTCCTCTTACTGTCGGAATGCACTCATATTCTGCCTGATAGCTACGTTATGCTTCTCTAGCTAGCGTTAGTCTTCCATTGTGATGCTTTTTGGCATTTTGAGTCAAGCTTTTCATAAGAAGAGCATCGTTCTTGTCTTTTTCCTTGTTGCATTTCCCCTTATCATATCCTATGTTGATATCCCTTTTGTGTTTGGCAAGTATGGCTCTAAGAGCGTCTCTTGATGACGGCTCCTCTTTCTTGGCCTGACCACCATTAGGTCAACCTCTTAGGTAGAGCTGGACATGAACCAAGTTTAAGCGTTTGGATTGACTCGGATCGACTTGATAAAACTCTGTTCGAACATAAAGTCTTCTTGTTCGAACACGCAGGGTGTGTTCGAAAAAAAAATTGAGCCGATTTCAATCACAGTCCTGTTCAACTCAACTCGACTCGGTATATATATATATATATATATATATATATATATATATATATATATATATATATATAGAGAGAGAGAGAGAGAGAGAGAGAGAGAGAGAGAGAGAGAGAGAGAGAGGAATGCTCACCTGGGCCACTTCTCGTGAGAGAGACTCATGAGCACTTTTTCATGGCTCATCGCACATGATGTAAGCCCAAAATATGAGCCATCCATGTGATGCAGCACCCCAAAAAACCCCTAGGGCCCATCTTTCAACTTGTTCCAGAACTTGGTGGGCCATGAAAGAAAGAAATAGTTTCCTTCTATATATATATATATATATATATATATATATATATATAGAGAGAGAGAGAGAGAGAGAGAGGGGGGGGGGGGGGGGGGGGGGGGGGGGGGGGGGTTAGATGACAAATAAACATGACTATGTACCCTAGGAAGGTTTCAAGTGGACATCATTCTCCTTACTGTTTCCTATGGTGTACTTGAGCTTTGTTTCTGCCGCATTTTTGTTTAATGCCCTAAAATGAGCTATACAAATGGATGGACGAAGTTCATAAAACAAATACATCATGGTGGGGCCCACAGAGCTTTGACACCAGCTTGTTAGGGGGTGTTCGCATCACTAGCCATGAGTCAACCCACATTCGCGTCACAAGCCATGCGTAGTTCCTGCGTTGGAAATCTAGGTGGGGCCCACTATCATGTTTGTGAGGAATCCATGCCGTCCATCCATTTTATGAGATCATGATTTTAGGATGTAAGATGAAAAATGATCTAGATCCAATACTCAAGTGAACTGCCCTAAAGGAAAAGGTGGTAGGGAAATTCCCACCGTTGAAATCTCCGTAGAGTCCGCAATGATGTTTAATGTCATCATAATGTCGTTCCTGTAATGTGGTTCACTGGAGATTTAGTTGTGGCTAAACCTTGTGATTTTTGATTTGGTATATGTAATTTGTAAAATAGGGAATTGTTGTGGCTAAACCTTGTGATTTGTCATTTGTTATATGTAATTTGTGAAATGGGGAACTTTAAGCCTTGTGATTTATCATTTGTGGTATGTAATTTGTGAACAAATCGGTATTTACTATTTAGTAGTAGAAAAAATATTTTCAAGAGAAAAAAAGTGAAATTGTTTGAACTTGTTCAAACTCGTAAAAATTGACCGAAATCCATATGTTCGAATATGATTGGGCCAGACCAAATCAAGTTGGAATAGAGCCACCATATTCGAATGTTTGTTCGAACATTGTTCGAACACACCCACTCAAGTAGCCAAACAATCCGATCTAGTCCATGTTGGACTCGGATCAGATTGTTGCCCACCTCTACTCTTAGGTCTTCTTCTTACCACTCTTCCTTAGACAGCTTGGGGCAACAAACCACTGTCCCATAGGATGCTCTCCCATTTACAGAGATAGGATTTTCAATGGGAGGTGACGTGGCTATGGGAGTCTCCTATCATTTGCAGCTCTAGACGTCTCTCACTGCTGTTTGTTGGCTTTCGACTGTGCATACCATCCCATCAGGTTCCTCCCACGGTTCGGCTACTGGCAGGGCATCCCGCCTTTTGCATTTTCCAGTTTTGGTCACCGTCCTCCTCATCAGATCTTCACTTACGAGGCCATGTTCGGTGGGAAGGCTGCCTTGATGTGGACGTCTTGGGCTTTGAGACTTGGGCCTCGTATTTGTCAACCACACCTTACTAATGCTGGGTGGCTGAGCAGTGGGTTTTTATCTGAAAATGAGGCTGATTGGAAGCTCAGGTGGGCCACACATCAGGAAATAATGGGATTGAATGACATCATTGAAACATCTTGGGAACATTGTGGGGCGCACTTTGTGTTGGGGAGTCTTCAAACTATGTGCTAGACAGGGTATTGCGATTGGTCGGGCAACCGGTCTGACGACCGGTCTGGCCGTTTGGCCCTGTGCACATGAAGACAGAATCAGGATCCTGTGTGGCCCTAGACCGGTCGTGCGACCGGTCTAGAGGGGGCTGCGACCGGTCGTTCGACCGGTCGGTTGTGAGGCTGGGACGACGTGTTCTCTCTGGACTTTTTCTGTGCTATGTGCGACCGGTCGAGTGACCAGTCGGTTGTGCGCACGGGTTTCTTGCGCAACTTGTAGTACTGCGCAAGGTGTTTCTATTTCAGGAGTTTTTCCTATTTAAGAAGGTGCAATCCGTCTTAGATGGAATCCTAAGGTGTCCAAGGTTTCCTATTCGTACTAGGAAGAGGGGAGAGAGTTGTGAGGGAGAGAGAGCTTGGGTTTTCTCTTGTTTCCTTGCTTGTGGGCTGTCATCTTTGTAATCTTCTGTTTAATTCATAGTGGATCGTTTGTGCCGTGGTTTTTTACCCGTTTTGAGGTTTTTCCATGTAAATTCGGAGTCTCTTGTGGTGAATGCTTGTGTGTGATTGATTTCATCTTGTTTCTCGTTTGATCTCGCATTGCTTCACGCATTCGACATTCCGCTTCTGCTGCCGGCTTTTCCCAACACTTTGAGCATTGGATCTGCCTCTGATTTCTCAAAAACATCAAAATGGCACCACGTAGGGTTGGGGTTGGGTCAACGTCAACTCATTGCATGGCTTGGGCGGGCGGAGAGCTGGTAATAATTGGTACCTTCATGTTTATGAAAAATCAATCTGTCCATGTATCTTTTGCAAGCTAATTTAGGACATGTAACTAAAACACGAGGCAGATCCTGAGCTCATGTAGAGCATAGGGCAGGAAAAAGTGGGATTGAACGGCATCATTGAAACATCTTGAGGGCATCATAGGGCACACTTTGACCATTGGATCTGCCTCTTTTTCGTGCTTGCCTTAGAATGACATGGAAAAGCAGATGGACAGAGTGGATTTCTCATGAACATCAAGGTGGATCCATGTACGGTTGGGAGTTAGGGTCTGACTTTGATAACCATAGGTAGCCTTATATGTAACTAACTGCAGGCAGTTTAATACTAATGCTGAAAACTATATGTTAAGTTTTGTGAAATATTTTAAAGCAGAAAGTTTCCGGTCCTTTCCCAAAAGGCCGGCAACAATATGAAAAAAGCAAAATGGGCGTCTCTAAAAAATGTATCACATTTTTGTTAGCAATATTATGTATCAGAGATTATATTTTAGGGTGTGTTTGGTTGCATATCAGACGCACCAAATATCATGAAATTTTATGATATTTTGCATCAAATTAAATTAATTGATTATGAAATTTCATGATATTTGGTGCAACCAAACGCACCTTACATATGACCTCTGATACATAATTATGGTTACTAAAATGAGATAAATTAATTTTAAAGCTACAGCCAAAAGGACCTTAAAAGTTTGTTGAAAAATCATTACATACACCAGTGAGTACATGATAATGCCTCTGCCCCTGTTAACCAATAAAAGAAAAAACATTAGGCATAAAATCAATGCTGCCTACCATTATGAATGTGTCTGATCCACACCGTTTATCCATTTTACCGGCTTATTTTAGGGCATGTATAAAAAATTAAGGCAAATCTAAAGCTTAAGTTGACCACACTACATGAAACAGGGAGAATTGAACACCTACTGTTGATAACTTCTTGGGGCCACAAAAGTTTTGGATCAAGCTGATATAATTTGTGTTTACCCTTCACCCATATATATGCGTGTATATGTGACCTTATGATCAGGTTGGATGACAAACACACATCCTTGTGGGCGCTAATCCATGTTTCAGCTTTCAATGGTGAACGTCATTATTCCCCCAGTTCCTATGGTGTGGTTCACTTGAACTTATAATCTTTGTGATTTTTGTCTCATACCCTAACATAAGCTTGTAAAACGGATGGATGGTGTGGATCAGACACATGCATTACGATGGGCCCATAGATTTAATCAAACCCAATCCTTGTTTGATTACCTGCATGCCATCATGGTTTTTGAGGCGTAATTAGAAAGGCTCCATGCCTCTCTATCAAACGCTGGTGACAAGTCATCGTTGCTTATTTTTACAGTGTAGATGGAAAAACAAACAGGCCTTTAATTATTTTAATTATTGTAGTGGGAAAGGAAGGTGGGAGAAAGATACAGTACCATTAATAGAGGTGGATTGTCGATCTCATTGTTTGAAGCTGTGGCTGGATTTGTGTTGGAGAAGACATGCACAACTCTCGCCATGTAGAAAATCTTGAAGCAGTTCCAATGCTTGAGAGACGCTATCACAGGGCAGCTTTGAACAATGAGCAAGAGCTTGGGAGAAGAAGAGCGCTGGGTGGAAAGAGAGAATGAGGTTGGTGGACGACTTGAGGCAGAAAAAGGGCCTTCACCAGCCGGGAATGATCCAACACAATGTCTGATGATCCCAAAAAGGTCTTCCTGTGTGTTTGGTTTGTTTGATATTTCCATTCATTTTCTTGTAACCTTCCCGATGCACGCTATCTGAAGGCATTCGTCTCTAAATTCAACGTGAAATTGCACGAAAACTAAGAGGTGCACGGTGATGAATGTGACTTATCCATGTCATCCATTCCTTCCACCAGCTCATTTTAGGGACTGAGCCAAAATATGAGGCAAATGAAAAGTTTAAATGGACCACACCACAGGAAAAAGTGGAAATTGAAAGTCTACCATTGAAAACTTCTCAGGGGTCCAAGAAGTTTTGGATCAAGCAGATATATTTTTTTTTCCTTTTGTCCATGTCTTTGTGACCTTATGAACAGGTTAAATGACAAATAAATATCATCATGGGCCTACAAAGGAAATAACTTTCAATGGTACATGTCCTTTGGGTTACAATTTCCTATAGTGTGGTCCACTGAGATTTGGTTCTGCCTCATTTTTAGGCTTAGATCCTAAAATGTTCTAGTACAATGACTGTACGGTGTGGATAAGTCACATACCACATGGTGGCCTATAAATTTAAGTCAAAGTCAGCACCTACCTCTATCAGTGTTGAGAATTCAGGTAGTCTGCTTACTCTCAGCATGATTTTTCTGTTTGAGGATGCCTGATTGGTCCAGCTCAACAAATGTAATCACTGTTGTATTTAATGCAGTCAGTACTAACAACATCAGTGCTTGGCTGTACTAATAAGATCGTGCAAACAGAAAATCCTGTTGGAGGTGAACAGACGATCCAGACTCCAGCTTTGAAGGTCGAAATGACAGCTGAACTTCATCTCCAAAAGGACATGAGTCGGTTATTACCTTTTCATCTTTATTCAGATGTTCCAAATAAGCCAACGGAATCCCTCCGCTTAATTTATCTCAACTCAGTTCCTGATTTAACGGCCCAGATAGATGATGGTGGGAATTTGTATAGGATATGTTGCCCCTATCACGGTACGATATTGGAGATGATTTCCACCCTTGGATTGCATCTTAATAATGATTTGAACCGTTAATGCTCTGGATTCTTTTTCAACGGCTCACATTTACCATCTAAGAGTCAAACGGCAGGGTCATCAATGAAGCATGATTGAAGCATGCTTATAAGATAATAGCATCTATACGTTTGCAATGAGAACATGAACAATAGCGGGCACCATATTCTATCGAAACCGCCACATCGCAGCTATCGTACAGGCCTTATTTAACATGTTGACGTTGTAGATTGCCTGTCGTGAGAAAGAAGCTGGGTGGGGCCCCACTGTGATGTTTGTGAGAAATCTATACTGTTGGTGTGTTTTTTGAGGTCATTTTAGGAAATGAACCAAAAAATAAGGCAGATCCAAATCTCAAGTGGGCCGCACAAGAGCAAATAGTGAGGATTGAACATCCACCATTGAAACCTCTTTGGCATACACTGTGATGTTTATATGACATCCATACCATCCATAAGGCTATTCCTACTGCGATGACCTGAAAACATAAGAAAAAAAATAATTGTCCCGAAAGAAAACTTATGTGGCCCCTCAAATGTTTCAATGGAAAACGTTTAATTCTCACTATTTCTTTTCGTGTGGCTCACTTGAGTTTTGGATTTGCTTCATTTTTATGACTTGTAAAATGGGATGGATGGACTGGCTGGATTTCTCACAAACATCACCCTGGCCCTACCTAGTTCATGTAGCAGGAAATTTACTATTGGCAGACGACCCGCGCCGACACATCAAGGAAGCGGATTGTGTTCTACCCCCTCCCCATGGAATCAGTTCAAGCGGGGGCAATGTGGGGCCCACTGTAATGTATTGATTTTATCAACATGGTTAATCTATTTTTCTAAATCATTTTAGGTCATGATTCTAGGAATAAAAAAGATCTAACGCACAGGTAGATGACACTGGTATTGAACGTCCACCATTGAAAACTTCTTGATGGCAGCAAAAGTTTTGGATCAAGTTGACATTTTTGTTCTCCCTTTATCCAGGTCTGTGTGACCTTATATGGAACAGGTTGGATGGGAATTAAGCATGACGGTGGGCTCTAGGAAGGTTTCAACGATAACTGTGATTATCACTAATTATGGTTGCTTTCTGTCGTGTGGTCTACTTGATCCTTGGATTTGCCTTATTTTTAGTACTACATCCTAAAATGATATGAAAAAATGGTTTAAACAGTGTGGATAAAACTCATACATCATGGTGGGCCCCATAGAGTGCCTATCTGGACCAATTTTCGTCCAGGCAGGGTTGGACACAATCCGCTTAGGGAGGGATATTGCTTACTACAATAGCCCCCACTTGTGGCCATATTTACTAAATGTCCAATTTCTCATGAGGCTCATCTATTTTGGCCTTTTCACGAGAAATTAAAACTCTTGGGTCCAAATGCCCTCTAACCCTTTGTCATCCTATGTACATCCGGAAGAGGTGGAAGCCCTCTTGGGTGTTTCGAAGAGGCTCCACCCATGGGCCCCCTCCATGACATGTATGTTACATCCACATCATCCATCCTTTTTACCACGTTATTTTAGGCAATGGGCCCAACTCCAAGACAGATCTAGATCGCTGGTGGCCCACACCATATGGAACAGCTGTGGGACGATGACATCTACTATTGAAACCTTGCTAGGCCCACTTTAGTATTTCTTTGCTATCAAATCTTAGGTAGAAGCCCACGTGGTCTAATTTAAAGGAAACATAAACATCAGTTGGATTCAGAACTCTGGTGGACCATATCCATGGGAAACGGTGGAGATTGAACGACCACTATTGACTATGAATGGTGAATAAGACACATGGCACTCCGATGATACAAATTGCTCTTCGATGAGACACATGGCATTCTGATGATACCTTGGCTCTTCCGATGATACAAATGGCTCTCTAATGATCTAAAGATTGAGACAAAATCCACATCATACATCCATTTGGGGAGGTCAATTTTAGGGCATGATCTAAAGATTGATATTCTCAAGTGGACCCCACCAAAGAAAATAGTGGGGACAATGACGTGACTATTGAAACCTTCCTAGGGCTCACCATGATGTTTATTTGAGATCCAACCTGTTCATAAGCTCACACATATATGGAAAAAGGGAAAACACAAATATTGGCTTAATCGAAAACTTATGTGACCCCAAGAAGATTTTAATGGTAAGACACCAATCCCCACTGTTTTCTTTGGTGAAGTCTACATGAGCTTTGGATTTGCTTCATTCTTTGGCTCATACCCTAGAATGATCTCTTCAAATGAATTGATGATGTGGGTGTAACATATGCATTATGGTGGGTCCCGTGGACCACCCGTCCACACCCAAGAAGCCTTTTGCCTCTTCATAGACGTACGTAGGTGGTCAGAGGTGCATTTCCAACCGAAAGGTTTGCAATTTTTCGTGAAAAGGCTAAAAAAGATGAGCCTAGTGAGAAAATTGGACTTTTAGTAAGAAAACCACACTCAAGGCTATTGCAGTAAAAATCCTCAGATGGCATATTCACCGGTCATCAGGCACTGAATACTTTAAACACGTTATGTAAACAATAATAAATATATAATAATATTGGATCACGGAACAGGCAGAGTAGGTAAGACTTTTGTAAGAAAAAAAATGACATTTCCAAGGGACACGAACGATTGTGTACTAGATTTAGGGTACTTACTAAACTATGAGCGGCCCACCTAATGAATGCATCTTATCCATGCCGTCCATCCGTTTTATCAGATACTTTTAGTGTATGGAACCAGTATTAAAGTATATCCAAAGATCAAGTGGACCACACCACAGGAAATGATGGAGATAATAACATCCACCGTTGAAACCTTCATAGGGCTCACAGTGACATTTATTTGTCATCCAACCTGTCATAAGGTCAAACGAACATGGATGAAGGGAAAATTCAAAATTCAGCTTGACCCAAAACTTCTGTTGCCCCCCCCCCCCCCCCCCCCCCCCCCCCCCCCCCCCCCCCCCCCCCCCCCCCCCCCCCCCCCCCCCCCCCCCCCCCCCCCCCCCCCCCCCCCCCCCCTCTATGAAGTTTTCAATGGTAGGAGTTCAATTCACATTGTTTCCTGACTTGTGGTCCACGGGAGCTTTGGATAAGCTTCAATTTTGGGCTCATCACATATATTGAGCTGATAAAACGGATTGACGGCATGGATAAGACACAGATATAATGATGTCCCCCATATAGTTTAATCCGTACGGTAAAGAGTGTGGAGTTACTCTGTACACAGTCGGCTTCCATTTATAAGGGATCAAACAAGGTGCGGCCCGGGCCACACCTATAATGATGCGGCCCATATTGTGGGGACACATTGATGTATGTATTATATATCCAAACCGTCCATTCATTTTTTTCTCATCATTTTAGCGTATGAAATGAAAATATGAGCAGATCCAATACTCAGGTGGACCATACCATATGAAACATTAGTGATTAACAATTAACTAGTTTTGCATCAATCTGGTATTTGTTTTTTCCCTTCATCTAAGTTTATTTGACCTTATCGACAGGTTGGATGGAAAATAAACATTAAAGTGAGTCTAGAAAGTTTTTAACAGTAGTATGTACAATGACCACCGCTTCCTATCGTGTGATCCATCTAATATTTGGATCTTCTTCACATTTGGCTTCATCCCTTAAAGTATCTGGAAAAGCGGTGAATAAATACATCAATGAGGGCCCT
>PVNU02002186.1:0-62700 GCA_003013855.2 Liriodendron chinense | reverse complement strand
TCTCTATCCTCTCTCTCTCTCGCTCTCTCTCTCTCCAGAATCATATCAGTGGTATTGGTATGTATGTACTCTCTCTCTCTCTCTCTCTCTCTCTCTCTCTCTCTCTCTTCTCTCTCTCTCTCTCTCTCTCTCTCTCTCTACTCCTCTCGCTCTGTACCTGGCACCACGCGACGAGCGCGCGCGGCACACACACACACCACACACAGGAGAGCGCGAAGAGAGAGGAGAGAGAGAGAGATGACGAGCGAGAGAGAGAGAGAGAGAGAGAGAGAGAGAGAGAGTTTAAAAAAAAAAGAAGAGAAATTAAAAATTGAAATTGATAAGCCAATAAATGAAAGAAGGAGGGAGTCTAATGTGAGCCAGTAGGGCGCACGGATTTGTGAAGGGCTTACTTGATAAAAAAAGGAAGCTTGCATGCTCCTCCTCCAGCAACGTATGTTTGTTGAGGGCGCAGGATAAGAGAATAAGACCATGGAAGAAGATAGAGGGGGGGAAGAGGCAAGAGGAGGATTCCAAAAGGATAGCATGATCCAAATACCACATCCAATGGTAAGCGGATCAATGCGATCCCTTTGGATGCTTCCTCTCGTCGCTGCAACAATATCTCTCTCTCTCTCTCTCTCTCTCTCTCTCTCTCACCTACCAACGACAAAGGAAAGGTGCTCAAGTCACTCCTCAATATAAAAGAGAACAAGTGCCCTAACTCCGATTACTTCCATCTTTCTTTATCTTAGCCAAAACAAACTTCTCTCTCATATCTTTATATAGCATTTTGAGAAGTGGGGCCCCCATCTTTAGTGATCCACACTATTGATCTTATGGCCCATCATTGGATTGACCATTCCCCAATACCTTTCCATTGTAGGAGCTCCTAACTATTCAATGTTTGACTTAACCATCTATTTTCTATTGTAGCCCAATTACATAATTCTATTTCTCCCATTTGGGTATTTCTAGGACACAAGCTATTCGTGATGCGTCCCATCTGATAAAATATCTTGACCTCTTGATTCGCTGTGTCATGGGTCCTTTTCGTGATGTGTCTGTTCATAAAGGTATATAATTACATAAAAGAATATAAATCTTGAAAAGACACAACTCTTATTATTTGACCATTGATTTTTAACAATTTTTGAAGTTCATAAAAATAAATCCCTATCAACTTAAGTTTTAATGCTCTACGAAATGATCAAGATGTCTTATGCCCATATGAACTATCAAGGGTAAAGGTCTCAAAATTCCATTTGGATTTAATGAGTCGGCTTGGTACTTGGTTCGGGATGAGTTTTTAAAAAAAACTTGATTTTAGTCTTTAGTGAGCTGAGTTGACTCAGTGAGTTGCTCAAACAATCCCAATCAACTCATCTCACGGTGGAAGACCAGATTTTTTTTTTTTTTGGGTTCCTTTCTTTGATGTGAAGTTGAATGTGGACAGTTGATGTATTCCACATCTTAGCCTTACATTTTTAGGACATCGTATCAAAGGGAAAGCGTTTTCAAATCCCACCAAATCAATGACTTCAATCACCAAATTAACCATCAGCCCCAATTGGTGCTAATATCAAGCCTGTCGCCACCTCAGGTGGTGGACACCATCCAAAATAAATGGACAGCCAACAATTCGACTCATTGTACAAGTGTGGCTCCACCTTGAGTGAATTTGGCCTGATTTTCAAATCAGGCAATCATCATGGCGGGGCCTACCTTTTGAACGGTTCAGATGTCCTAAAAAAGTGACATATCAGCAGGAAAAGGAAAGGTATAGATAGCATGCTAACTTATCATGCTGTGGGTCGTATATTATCATCTCCCAATTTTAAACAATCTTGAGTATTGAGGTTGAGGGTAGTTTTGTAAGAATAATTTACAAAAAACAGTGACCGTACACTGACAATGGGCTAGCCTAGGACAGGCCAGGCCCATGACTGGCTTTGAATCTGGGTTCTGGACAGACCTGGCCCATGTCTGGCTCATTCACTAGTTGGGTTGATAATAAGGTCAGAGGGTGGGCCATGCCCACCACGTAAATGCTGACGGGCATGCCGGACCGTTGGCAGGGTGGGCCCAACTGACTAATGGGCCACGCTGGCCCACTGAAAGCAACATTTTCGCTTGAAAAAAAGGAGGGCGATTTCGTCATTTCACAAACGAGGGTATTTTCGTACATTTCTTTTTCATTATTTTGATCAGTTTAAACGAATATATCCCCCAAGAGAAAAACAATGATACTCCGGCAGGGCGCGATGGATGATACACAGGCACTTAGAAATTGCATACGTGGAATATAAGTAGGTCAAACAAAGATCTCCAAATTACTTTCCCCATTCTAGATGTATCATGGACCTAAAAATAGGCCCATTTGCTTATCCAAATACTTGATTGGTGGAGATATATTGGGCGGTTCAAAATGATTATCAGCCATTGGTCCTGTTTCCACCAAAATGTGTCAACGAATTATAATTTATAGTTGTTCGACCAATATGATTTCAGGCTATCTTGAGGTGATGTATGCCACGTGTACAATTTTGTGGGTACTGGCGTATCAAGTCTCATACGTTTCTGAGTATCCTATAACTCCCCATCCCCCAATACTCCGGCTCTTGAATTTTACCTCTTTTTTAATTCAATCATTGTGCTATCCATTTGATTCCAGCTTTTTTTGGACGCCAATTTCCTACAACATATGCTGTGGAGATGCCAAGCAACAGATAACTTGGTGGGGCCCACCATAATGTCTGTGCGACATCCCGTCCGTCCATCAGTTGAGTGAGATCATATTAAGAAGTGACACCAAATATTAGGCAGATTGAAGACTTAAAAGGGGCACACCACAGTAAATGGTGGGGATGGGGACGCGACTATCAGATTCTTATTTGGGCCCACTGAAGTTTTCAATCTGGCCAGTATATTTTTTTTACTATCGTCCTTGTGGATTTAACCTCATCAACGGTTTGGATGGCATATACAGAGCCACCGGAAGGTTTCAATTATATGCTCAGGCCATTATTAGATGCTAGAAATTAGAGTAGGGCACAAATCAAGCCTGCTCAAAAGCTCGGCTTGGAGAATTAGTTTGAAAATGCTTGGCTTGGATTGGTTCGAATGAAAAGTGCAAGCCATACCAAGCCTTGGAGTCAAGTCCGTCTAAAAAAGCAAACCGAGTATAAACTAGGGCAATACCAGCTCAGCTCGAAGCTTAGTTTGATTCAGCTTGATACAGCTTGATTCAATTTGTAGTTTGTAAGCACACTGTTCCCTGTGATGTGATCCACTTGAACTTTGGATATGATTCAATTTTGGAATCATATCTTAAAATGATACGTAAAAATGGATGGATGGCATAGATAATACATATACTAGAGGATACCAATAATTCATAATGCATATGCATTAATGCATTAACGTACAATATTGTTTCCTTGCACTTATAAAGTTATGCTTGTGTACTTTTGCTTGGAGAAGGCTCTTATATGTCTATTTTGAAATTACATTCCTCCCTTATGTAATAAGATATTTTTGTATTTTTATTTTTTGTATTATTTTGAAGTTTTTTTTATTATTTTTTTTTATTTCTTTTCATATTTAAACAAACGAACGAACAAAAGAGCCGCCACCTGTTTGAACTCGGTCTGACCTGGTTCAAAATTTTTGACCAAATTGATCTCGGCCCGAACTAAATTTTTCTAGAGCAAACTAAATCCCTGCATAGGTTAGTCTGAAACCCAAACTGGGGTGACACAAAAATGAGCCAAACCAAACTAGGGCCAACTCGCCCGGCTTGGATTGTTGCCCACCTCTACTAGAAATACCCATTTCTAGTAATTTTTTAACATATTAAAAAAAAATGAAAAACTACTGAAATGTGGGAATCTATAATAGCAGTGAAATAATAACATTGTAATTATTTGTAAATCATATATTTTTGAGACAATGCCGTCTAGAAGCTTAAGTTTTAATAGAATTCCAAAAACAAGCTTATTTTTAAATTGTTTCCTAAAACCTGCTTATAATTTTGAAATACGGTAAAAAAGCCACCTAGACTCACGGCAGTTAGAGAACTCCGTTTATTGCATTAGACAAAGACCATAATACCCCTTTTAAAGATTTTTCCTCTTGCGCAAGCGAGTTTTTAAGTCTTGCACAAGGCTTGCAGAATCCACTTCACGGTGACTATGCTGTGGACCTCACAATGATGCATTTGTTTGATCCACGCCGTTCATTCTTTGTTGATTATGATTTAACGCATGAGCCCAAAAAAATAAAAAGATCCACATCTCATGTGCATACATAATAGTTAACGGTACTAATTAAATCTTATCATTAAAAAATTGTTAGGGCCCACGGTATTTCTTTTTTTTCCCATCCAACCTGTTGATTAGGTAGCGTGGACCTAAATTAAAGCCTATCATAATTCTTCTTTTCCATCAAACTTTTTTTGCCCTAAAAAATTCATTAAGGGTAGGCATTTAATTATTTTTGTTTCTTATGGTATGGTCCACTTGAGATTTGGATACGCCTCATATTTGGGCCCATGCCCTAAAATGACCTCAAAAAATGAATAAATAGTGTGGATGTAACACATTCAGTATGATAAAGCTCACAAGTTTTCAAACTCCAACAACCAGTGTAGAATAGCGCTCCTCAATCTCACATCGCATAATATGCTCCCAAGCCTTTGGCATGAAGTTTATTGGCAAGGAAGGTAAGTGGTGCCTACCATGATGTTCGTGGAAAATCCATTCCATTCATCCATTTTTCAAGTTTACTTTAGGATATGTGACAAGAAAAAAATAAGTCAAATACGACTGAAGTGGGCCACACAAGAGAAAACAGTACTAGAGATTGAACGTCCACCATTAAAACATTTGTATCGCCTTAAAAGTTGTGTCAAGAAAAGTTGTGTTTTCGGTTCATCCTAGTACGAAACACCTTATAAACGGTTTGGATGGCATATAAACATGAAAGTGGAGCCCAGGAAGGTTTCAATGGTAGGTATTTCATTTCTTAGTTTTTTCTCAGGTGCGGCTCACTGGAATCTTTGATATGGATGAGCTTCGGTCGAATGTCATAAAATGAGCTTGTAAAATGAATGGACGGGGTGGATTATTCACAGACATTACTATGGGCCCCACCTATATTCTCAGCATTAACTTGTGCAAAATGATTTTTTTTGCAGGAAATACGCATCCTAAAACGGAAACCAGCGGGGATTGTATACTTACCCCAGCCGGCATAGCTAGAGATGGACGGTCACGTTGGGAGCTGTGGGGCCCACACTGTGATGTTTATGTTTTATCCATGCCGTCCATCTACTTTTACAGATCATTTTAGTACATAAGTTAAAAAAGGAGGCACATTTAAGGCTCACTTAGACCACACCACAGGAAGCAGTGGGGATTGAAAGCCAACCGTTGAAAACTTCTTGGGTCAACAAAAGCTTATCAAGCTAATATTTATGTTTTTCCTTGGTAAAAGCCTATATAATCTTATGAAGAGGTTGGATGGAAAATAAACATTGTGGTGGACCTTAAGAAGTTTTCAACGGTAGGAGTTCAATCCACACTGCTTTATGTGGTGTGGTCCACTTGAATATTCAATTTGACTCCTTTTTTTACTAATGCTCTAAAATGATATTTCAAAATAAATGGATGGCTAGATAAAATACATACATTACAGTGGGGGCCCACAGATCCCCAGACATGACCGTCCATCTCTAGCTGGGTAGTACCCAATTTGCGAAAATTTGCTCCATCCATCTGTTTTGAAAGACCATAGTAGGTCAGGATTCTAAAAATAGTCCGATCCAAAAATCAAATGGGCCAAACCAAAAAACAGTGTAAAGAACAACGTCCACTGTTGAAAAGCTTCTGACCATAATGTTTAGATGCCATGCAAACCGTTCGTGGAATTATTATCACTCAAATAAACTATTGGAGCAAATATCATCCTAATATAAAACTTCTGTCACCGCCTGGCATTTTATCCCAACTTTGTTGTGGTGTGGTACTCCACTAGAGATTGGCCCCAATTTCCTTTAGTGTGGTACACTTAAGCTTTAGATCTACTACATTTTTTGCCGTATATGGTAAAATGATTTGGTAAAACGGATGGACAACTTGGATATACATAAAGGGGGTCCAATAATGCCAACACATTACACACTAATGATGGGCATGAATGAATTATCCAAAAATCTAGACAATTTGAAGATTCATTTCTACACCACATGAAATTAGAGCTTTAAATATGAATTTAAGCAGTTGGGCCAATTTTATTCATCTAAAAAATAGCCATACAACCATTCGGGTGGGGTACCACATTAAACCAGCCCTCACCCATTAGATATAATAAAGTGGATATAAGTCAAAATAAGAGACATAAGAAAGCTAAACAAGGACACGCCCGACTGATCTATGATGCTATCTTCCATGCTGATGATGCTTGGAAAACAGGACAGAACAGAGGTTCCAGCAAGTAATCTCTTCTTGCTTTGAGAAATAAGTGTATGAAATCAATGAAAATTTGAAAGGCCCTGTGACACCATGATACATTGAAGCGCCTCTGGGGAATCTACTGCTCTTTCTGTGACAAAGAGAGAAGTGAGAAATGAGATTTAGACAAAAAAAAGTTCATAAGAAAGATTTGTATAGCAATTCAACATTTTCACAAGTAAAAAAGTTATCTAATCTAGCCAAAAAAATTTCCGACCCATTCACAAAATACCTAACCAATCAATAGTATGCTTGTGGATACGATTCGAGATATAAATTAAAAATGAAATAATGAAGAAAAAATAAGTACTATAAAAAAGCAAACCTACATGTCACTGATTGATTGATTCTTTGCATGTTCGCTTGTTGTGACCAAAGCTTTTGCATCAACTACATTTTATGGTCTTTGACGAGGATGACCGTGATTCACCTTCACTTCGGATCCTTATCTTCCTTGGGCGGCCAGGAGGCTGACGAAAAGTAGGAGGAAGAATAATGTCGTCAACCTCTTACCAACTCCTATGGTCCAGCATTGCATGGATAGGTTCTTCATAAAGTTATTTTTATACATTGTAACCGTATAGTACGGTGCACAATAATCCTCCACATTGTCCCTCATCATCCAAATTGCGGCAATGGCATGTTTACAGGGTAGACCTGTAATATCAAATCGACGACAAGTGCAAGACCTATTCCTTAGGTTTACTACCACTTGTCCATTTGGGGCAACTACTTCTGATTCTTCCATTGTCGCATGCATCAACTTACCCTCTCGAGCCTCAATTGACTGCTTTTTTAAGGTCTTCATAGCATTAGGAACGAGTGCAGATGTCCAGCTTTCTGCATTAGCCTTCCTGACCGACATAGTACCCATCAGTTTTGATCTAATAAAATTCATTGCATCAACAATAGGCTTAGATCGAGCCTCAGCTATGTAGTTGTTGAAACACTCCGAAATATTGTTTATAACATGCTCCACATTACATGTCCTCGAAAAATGCTCGAGACCAAAACTTGGGTTCAACCTTCGAAATCCATTCATAAGCCGGTTTAGACTACTTCTTTATTTCATCTATAGTAAGTTTGTAGTCGTACTTCATACAAGATTTGATGTAGAACGGGTCACTGATTATGTCATGGCTCAGATGGAGTAAAAGAAGACCGGTCGGGGTCGAAAGTGATCCGGACCGTCAGGACCGTAAATCGGTCGTATCTCACAATCCGGAATGAGTTACGGGACGTATAATATATCAATTTGGGGTAGCTCAAACTACTTTAGCCAACTAACCCCGCTACGCCGAGTTGCCCAAACAGGAATCGCGAGAATCGACCGTATCGACGGTCATTAGGCTAGTTTATTTTTAGTTTTACTATTTATAGTAAGTTTTAATTCGATCATAACTTTGCATCCGTATGGTTTTAGAGTTAGTGCCCAACATGAAAAGGGCTTAGAATATTTAGTAGAACAACGTGGTTGAGGCCGTATGAAAACTTTCTATTTTTGGCCGAAAACCAAGAGTTCTAGTAGGATTGAACGACTTCTATAAATAGTAAGTTAGGTTGCGCTTTCTAGGAGTTTAAGTTGGAGTTGGATTCTGATACTTTACCTAGGGTTTAGTTTCCTATTTATATGTATTGTAATTTCGTTATTATGCATTCAATCTTCAATAAACAATTATTTGGAATTAAATTCCTTTTTTTTTATCTTTTCTTTCTTCTCGTGGATTCGAGAAACTATCGGTTAGGGAGACGGTGATCGACCTACCACGTCCTCCCTGCGTCATTGGTATCAGAGAGAGGTTTCTTCCTCAGGACGATAACCTCTAATGAAGGGATGGATCCTCATCCTAAGGACGGTGCTTCAAGGGACTATCTAACAGCGACAGCTTTCGAAGCAGCGCAACGGGAGAACCGGTTGATCCTGCAAGGTATACAGGCGACCCTCGATCAGATTGCAGCATCGCTAGCTCCGCTTCGAGCCCAAGGCGACCAACAACCACCAACCGTTACTATACGGGACAATCATGTTGTTCGTAGAGTACCCCAGGTGGATAATCGTAGGGCTACACCAGACGAATCAGAACCAAGCGATGACGAGGTCGAAGACATTTTGGTACGACGACCTCCGCTAGGGAATGAGCGTGTGGAACGAGCAGAACGAGATTATCGGGGCAAAGCTGATCTTCCCAGCTTTAATGGCTTACTTCGAATAGAGGAGTTCCTCGACTGGCTGGCAGAGGTCGAGCGATACTTCGACTATATGGAAGTGCCGGACGATAAGAAGGTAAAACTAATTGCTTATAAATTTAAATTCGGTGCTTCAGCATGGTGGGAAAACCTACAGGTTTTCCGCACCCGTCAGAATAAGACACCCATCCGAACATGGCCTCGGATGAGACAGCTTCTGAGAGCTCGATTCCTCCCTAGCGACTATAAACAAATTTTGTTCCAAAAATATCAAAATTGTTGTCAGGAAAATCGAACCGTTTCCGAATATCTTGAAGAATTTCAACGATTGGCTACACGGAATAATTTATCGGAATCAGAGGCACAACAAGTATCACGATTCATTGGTGGGTTGCGATTTGCAATCCAGGATCGAGTCTAGATGCATCCAGTCTGGACGTTGAATGAGGCCAACCAATTGGCCACTCGAGCAGAAACACAGTTGTCACGGCCCCCTGCTCGACCCTATCCGGCAACACGAAATCCCAACACCGGACCCACTCAAGATACAACGTTGGCCAAAGGCAAGGAGCCTATAGGAGGGCGTCCTCAACCTCCTACGGTCACGAACCGGGACTGGAGAAGCGGTTCCTCAAGACCTCAACGTATAGTTCCTACTACAGCGGGTTCCAGCAGGATCCCCAACCCATATGGTCGGCCAAGACCAGACCATTGTCTCCGTTGTGGCCAACCAGGTCACTGGTCGAACGCTTGCCCTCAACGCCCTGCAGCACACTTAACTACGAATGAAGGCGGCGTGGAAGGCGAGGCAACAGAAGACAATCCTGAATTGGAATAGGCCGAAGAGGGGGACACAGAAGATGTCGATTGGCTGACTGAAGATCATGGGGAATCGCTAGTAGTAAGACGACTACTTTACGCTCCCAGGAAGGAAGTGCACCCACAACGACATAATATTTTTCGCACAAAGTGCACCGTGCAGGGCAAAATCTGTGACGTGATCATAGACAGTGGAAGTAGCGAAAATATTGTCTCGAGAATTATGTGGATAAGTTACATCTACCTATGACGAAGCACCCTACCCCTTACTCTATCGGTTGGATCAAGAAGGTGAACGAAACCAAGGTAACTCATCAATGCATTATCTTGTTTTCCATTGGTAAAAGCTATAAGGACGAGGTCCTCTGTGATGTGGTTGACATGGAAGCCTGCCACATGTTACTTGGGCGGCCATGGCAATCGGATCGAGATGTGACCCACAGTGGACGGAAAAACATATACATGTTCACCAAAGATGGATGGAAAATTGTTTTGGCCCCTATGACATCAGACAAACACCCTGAAGCTTCTAAAGTGGAGGGAAACTCTCTCCTTACTATTCGCGAGTTTGTTAAGGAATCAAAGGAAACGGGCAGGATTTATGCCGTTATGGTAAAAGGCGAGGAGCCAGGATCCTCTAATATTCCTCAACGCCTTAAACCATTGCTAGAAGAATTTTGAAGTACTTGGCCTGGAGAGTTACCTGATGAGTTGCCTCCCATGCGAGACATACAACATCACGTCGACTTTATCCCAGGGTCCAGTCTACCCAACCAACCGCACTATCGGATGAGTCTGAAAGAGTGTGAAATTCTACAGGGACAAGTGGAGGAACTGATCCGTAAGGGTCTTATTAAAGAGAGCATGAGCCCGTGTGCCGTTCCGGCACTCCTTACCCCAAAGAAGGACGGAGCATGACGTATGTGCATCGATAGCCGCGCGATCAATAAAATAACATTTAAATATTGATTTTCAATACCGCGGTTGGATGACATGCTGGACATGCTCGAGGGCTCCAAGGTGTTCTCGAAACTGGACTTACGGAGTGGATACCATCAAATCCATATTAGGCCAGGTGATGAGTGGAAAACAGCCTTCAAGACCAAGGAAGGGCTATATGAGTGGCTGGTTATGCCCTTCGGTTTGACCAACGCACCAAGCACCTTCATGCGTTTAATGAACCAAGTGTTGAAGCCGTTTATTAGCCGTTTCGTTGTCGTTTACTTTGACGACATTCTAATATACAGTCAGGATGAAACGGAGCACATGACCCACATCAGAAAAGTGCTACAAGTGTTGGCCGACAACAAGCTATACTTAAATCTGAAAAAGTGTAGCTTCTTAACTGATCAATTATTATTTTTGGGGTTCATCGTGTCGTCCACGGGTATCCGAGTGGACGAAGAAAAGGTACGAGCTATTTGGGATTGGCCGACTCCGACAAACATTCATGAGGTACGAAGTTTTCATGGGTTGGCGACCTTCTATCGTCGATTTGTGTGGAACTTCAGCAGTATCGTCGCGCCGATTACCGACTGTATGAAGAAGGGTCCGTTTCAATGGACCGAAGGGGCTGATAAGAGCTTTGCAAAAATTAAACATCGGTTGTCCACTACCCCGGTCCTGGTACTCTCTAATTTCGATAAGCTATTTGAGGTAGAATGCGACGCATCTATTGTCGGCATTGGGGGAGTCCTTTCTCAGGAGGGCAGGTCGGTTGCCTTTTACAGTGAGAAACTCAGCAACGCACGACAGAAGTGGTCGACCTATGAACTTGAATTATATGCAGTGGTTCAGGCACTGCGCCATTGGCGCCATTATCTTATTCAAAGGGAATTTATACTGTATACTGATCATCAAGCCTTAAAATTTATCAATACTCAGACTAATGTGAATCGTATGCATGCTAGATGGATTTCGTTTTTACAGGAATTCACGTTCGTTCTGAAACACAAATCAGGGCAGCAAAACAAGGTGACAGATGCACTAAGCTGACATGCATCCATTCTTATTACAGTGAGCAGTGAGGTGATCGAATTCGACTGTCTCAAGGAACTTTATGCCGAGGACGAGGATTTTGCAGATGCATGGAAAAAGTGCCAAGAGGGGCACCCGAGTGACCTTCTAATTCAAGATGGTTTCCTCTTCAAAGGAAATCGACTTTGCATCCCGCAGAGTTCCTTACGGGACAAAATTATTATCTAGCTGCATGGCGGTGGCCTCGGCGGTCATCTAGGACTAGATAAGACTCGAGCGATGGTGGAAGAACAGTATTACTGGCCGCAACTTGCTCGTGATGTTGGCAGGGCGGTACAACGATGTCATATTTGTCAAACCGCTAAGGGACAATATCAAAATACAGATCTTTACACGCCATTACCCGTGCCAGATGCCCCTTGGGAGGATTTATCTATGGATTTTATATTAGGGCTCCCACGAACACAACGCAGCATGGACTCAGTGTTCGTGGTGGTAGACCGATTCTCCAAGATGGCACACTTCATTCCGTGCAAGAAGACCTTTGATGCGATACACGTTGCGAACCTTTTCTTCAGAGAGGTTGTGCGACTACATGAGATTCCTAAGACGATCACTTCAGACCGGGACACAAAGTTCGTTAGCCACTTTTGGCGAGCCTTGTGGAATCGGTTCGGTACACGATTTCACTTCAGCAGTGCTTATCATCCACAAACAGATGGGCAGACTGAGGTCGTCAACCGCACATTGGGGAATCTCATCCGTTGCCTCTCAGGTGACAAACCGAAGCAGTGGGACATGGCTCTAGCTCAAGCAGAGTTTGCGTTCAACAACATGGTAAACCGATCGACAAGAAAGTCTCCGTTTCAGATTGTTTATGGGTGCATGCCTCATCACACACTCGATTTGGTTCTCCTGCCCAAGCTTCCGGGCATGAGCGTTACAGCTGAACATATGGCAGACCGAATCATGGACATACATGCAGACGTGCGCAACAAATTACAGGCTTCGAACGAGAAGTACAAAGAAGCGGCTGACAAGCATCGACGCGCCAAAGTGTTCGAAATAGGTGATCAGGTGATGGTCCACCTACGTAAAGAGCGATTTCCTACCGGTACCTACAACAAGTTGAAACACAAGAAGATTGGACCGGTACCGATCATTCGCAAGATCAATGACAATGCCTACGTTGTTGATCTTCCAGATGACATGAAGATTTCAAGGACTTTCAACGTGGCAGATCTGTACGAATATCATGAACCAAAGCAGGACGAGAACTCGGGGTCGAGTTCTTTCGAAGTGGAGGAGACTGATGTAAAACGGGTCGCTGATTATTTCATGGCCCAGATGGAGCAAAAGAAGACCGGTCGGGGTCGAAAGTGATCCGGACCGTTAGGACCGTAAATCGGTCGTATCTCACAATCCGAAATGAGTTACGGGACGTATAATATATCAATTTGGGGTAGCTCGAGCTACTTTAGCCAACCAACCCCGCTACGTCGGGTTGCCCAAACCGGAATCGCGAGAATCGACCGTATCGACGGTCATTAGGCTAGTTTATTTTCAGTTTTACTATTTATAGTAAGTTTTAATTCGATCATAACTTTGCATCCGTATAGTTTTAGAGTTAGTGCCCAACATGAAAAGGGCTTAGAATATTTAGTAGAACAACGTGGTTGAGGCCGTTTGAAAACTTTCTATTTTTAGCCGAAAACCAAGAGTTCTAGTAGGATTGAACGACTTCTATAAATAGTAAGTTTACTATTTATAGTAAGTTGCGTTTTCTAGGAGTTTAAGTTGGAGTTGGATTCTGATACTTTACCTAGGGTTTAGTTTCCTATTTATATGCATTGTAATTTCGTTATTATGCATTCAATCTTCAATAAACAATTATTTAAAATTAAATTCCTTTTTTTTATCTTTTCTTTCTTCTCGCGGATTCGAGAAACTATCGGTTAGGGAGACGGTGATCGACCTACCACGTCCTCCCTGCGTCAAGATTGTGAAGCTCTCCAAAATTGATCCTTAAAAAACTTACCCTTAAATTGTTTCTGAAAATTTTGGTACAAGTGGTGGACACAAAATCTATGATATGCTTCTGGAAAAATGGAATCCACTTCTTCAATTAGCCCCTTCTGCCTATCTGACATGATCACTAGTTGTCTTGGTATACCTATACCATCATGTAGGCAACAGAGAAACCATTTCCAACCATCAGTATTGTCTCCCTCAACCATAGCAATAGCTAGAGGGAATATACCCTTATTCCCATCAATGGCCACAGCGGATAGTATAACACCTTTGTATTTACTTTTAACGTGACACCCATCAACACCGAGGAACAGCCTAGCAGCTGTTAGGAAACCAAAAATACAACCTCCAAAACTCATAAACATTTTTCTAAATCGGTGATTATCGCAGCTTTCTACTTGATACCTGATAATGCTTCTTGGATTGTACGACAGTAGTGCATGACAATATCTTGGAACGAGGGCATACAACTCCTCGTATGAACCAATGATTTTTTTAAGAGCAACGTCTCTTGCACACCAAACATTTTCATATCGGGCTTTCAATTCGTATTTTGTAAATATATGCTCCATTAAAGTATATACCGTGACATCTGGATTTTCACGAACCATACCCTCAATCGCTGAACAAATCCATTTAACCGATGCCGTATGATTTCCTCTTTCGTTAATTGAGTTGCAGGCGTGTTCCTCCTTGTATTTCTTCACGATAAAGTTCATCCCATTTTGGTGGACACTTGCATGGATCCTCCATTTACATTTTTCTCCCTTGCAATTTGCAGCGACACGTTTTGGATCGTTATTTAGAAAAGACAACTCGCATCCTCGAGCAACACAATAATGCCTTAATGCCTAGCGAAATGCCCCCACATCATCAAACTCTTGCTTTACAAAAAAGTTTGGGTCATCTCTTGTAAAATCATGCATTTCATAGTCTTCATCTTTAGCCTCAGGATCATCAACATCACCAATGTCTTCTTCTACTGAATCATGTATTGACTCGATATCTACTTCATCGTCCATTATAGGCGCTACGTCAAATTGTACCAGTCCACCAACATTTTCTTCATCCATAACTTCCATTTCCACGTCATTCTCCTCATTTTCTTCAATATGATTAGTAACCAATATTTTCTTCATCCACAGCTTCCAACCTACTCGTTAGTCTGTACAAGTCCACCAACATTTTCTTTAATATCACTAGCAATCAAAATGCAACATTAATAGCCTAACCAAACATAAACATCCTAGATTGCAAAATAATATAGTGCTTGGATTAAAGTTAGGCAAAGAAATAAAAGTTGGTTAAAGAAGTACTATTGAACTCATGTCAACTTGAAACAGCAGATATGTGGTTGTATTAGTGCTTAATGATATGATACACATTCACCATTTTTAAACCTTTATTGAAAAGAACAGTCTAGGTTTTGAATGATCACAACCGTCTTGCGTAATTAGGGTTATTGCACAATGAGAAAATATTTTGTAATTTTTAGTGAGCCAAACCAGTATGTTAAGCCAGACTGTCAATTGTCAACTAATTTAAATGTGTGGCTCATGTGATTAGTAAGATGGCTTGACTTTTTGTGCTATATGAATTTCATGGTGGGGCCTATTTTTTCCGGTTGACTTGTGATTTTAGTGGTCCACACCAAAGGAAATAGTTGGGGAGACATCCACCCTTTATTTTTAGAGGGGTCATCATGCATGATAATTATGTAAAATCTACTGCAACCATGAAATTCCACACAAAATTTAAGCCATGGCACAAAAATCATACTCAGCTTATAATTCACATGGACCACACTAATAGAAACAATTTGAAGGGCAAACATTTCCCTAT
Source organism: Liriodendron chinense (assembly GCA_003013855.2). Lineage (NCBI taxonomy): Eukaryota > Viridiplantae > Streptophyta > Magnoliopsida > Magnoliales > Magnoliaceae > Liriodendron > Liriodendron chinense. The sequence continues at coordinate 47,353 of PVNU02002186.1, read as the reverse complement.
TCACTATTTTGAGTCATATATATGGTCCACCTAAGTCACGAATAGAGATAAATTTTGAGCCCTTGGCCTAACAAGGAGTGATGCATGTAGTGGTCATGATGGATTTTATGGATTTTATGTGAATATCACGGTGGGGCCCACCTGAGCCACCACCGGTTTGACGAAAGGTAGTGGAATAATAATCATGTTGATTAATGATAAAACTTTTTGAAAACTTTTTTGAACTTAGGCGATTCCAGACTCACTTTTAAGATTGCACGAGTGATGGAGGTATCAGGCCATGAAGTAGATTTATATATACGGCATAGTAGACCCCACTAACCTAGGAGTTAGATGACTCCTATCAGTCTTTTGAGATTATATGGGTGGCGGAGGTGTCAGGCTAGTTGTCACCATAGCCCCTTTTGGGCCTATACAAGTTAAGCCCCATGCTTCAGTCATTCGAAGTTTTGAACCGTTGACTCATTGGTGCTTACCATAGAAAGGGTTTTTTTTTTTTATTTATTTTTTATTTTTTATTGATACAAGAAAACACAATTAAAAAACCTAACAACAACAACAACAACAACAACACAATTAAAGATGTTGCAAGCAAATTTGTTTTGCGGCGAGTGGGACTGCAAGCAACAACTTTTGGCTTATCACAATTTGTGATGATAGAAAGATCTTGACAAGAGGGAGCCTTTGGGCGAGATTGTGGGAGGAAGAGAGAGAGAGAGAGAGAGAGAGAGAGAGAGGTTGTGGCGTTTGGGAGAGAGTTGTGTGTTCGGAGAGAGAGAGAGATGTGTTTTTTTAGTATATTGTTCAAGGGTTTTCTTAAGGTTAAATGTGTCTTTTTAAAAATACGGTAGGAAATACATAACGGTACGCGACAGTTTAAGGTTTTTTGCTAACAGCTGAAATCTTAGGTGGGTTTTTGGAGACAGTTTTAAAGAAAGTTTTTTTTTTGGAATTGAAGCAAAATATACGACGCTTGTATGGCATTGTCTCTATATTTTTATGTGCGTATTTGCAAGTAAGAAAGACTTTGCTTGAGGATGACTTCATGAAAGCTTTCCATGGGGTCAAGCTTTGTGGGCCTCATTATAATGTTTGTTCGACATCCACACCATTAATTAGATGCATCCTTCCATGGTGGGCCATCGACCGAAAAAATAGGCCAATTCATGAAGTTGGGCGTGGATGCTTTCACTCATTGAAACCTTTCTGATTATTTATAAGGCCCGTGAGATGTGGTTCAAACATCCAACCCATCCATTATATGTGTACCACTTGGACCAGGGCCAAACCATTTCAAAACTCAAGTGGGCCCCACTAGGTGTTTTTAGATGTTTTAGGTATGACTTTACATGATTTCTGATTGTGTGGCCTACCTAAGTTTTGGATAGGGCTGATTTTAGGACAGCCCATAACTTAGAAGGTACCTACCAAATTAACAGTATGATGTCCAACACACGTCAAGGTGGGGCTCACAGAGCTCAACCTCATGGGAAGTTCTCATAAGGTCTGGAACCATCCAAAATCTTTTTCCATTGCAAATATTCTGCTATTGACTTGGGAATATGCAAAAATTATTATAATTAATTAGAATTAAATTGTCTAAATTATATGGGTCCCACTTTAGATGTATTATAAACCAAAAAATACACTTATTTGGATTACTTAATTAGCGTTCAGATTAATGGACATCTCCTTTCATTAAAAATGATAAGTTTTCAATGATTCTATTTCAACAAACATGTGTCCACAAATCAGAGGCTAGGATTGCCCAATCACTATGATTTTTGAATCATGAGTTAAATGCAAATTTAGATGGTTTAATGTATTTCATGCTTACAATTCGTGAGCACCTGTGTATCAAGCTTCCTACTCTGCCACAGCATTAAAAATTCCCTTATTTCTCTCAGATGATTGGCAATGGAGAAAATCAAAGAGGTGAAGCGCGGCACGTGCTAATGTGACACACGTGTCTAGGATCCGGTCAAACCATTAGGTTGGAATGGACATGGTTATTGCTTTCTTAAAGAATTATGCAAATCCACTCATCCTGTGGGCTACAATCGTGTGAAAAATATGTGATTAGATAGAATGCAACCAACAGTCTGAGTTGAAGATATTAGAGTGGCCCACCTGATCCATGGCCCAAAATGGATTTTGGAAATTAGGATTTACGGATAGATCCACTCCTGATGAATGGAACGGATCTGATATCTATGAGCTACGTTCGCTTGTGTACAGAGATTCCCCTCTTCAACCTCTTGTGTGCGAATCAGTTCAGCATTTCTCAATCACCCATCCTTTCTACTTTTCGTATTAAAAAGGCACAAAAATGTACTATTATCTTACTTTAAAAGAAAAGAGATGGTGTGTTTATCAATAGAAATGGGTGTCAATATCAACTCCAAGAGATTAAAAAATAGTTATTTTTGCCTATGTCGCGACTCAGGATTGCCATCATATTTCGCTCCATGAGGCCCACATGCAGAGATTCTATAATGACTGTAACCGTCCATCTTCTTGGAGGTATCATGCATGATTTGTGGCCCAATAATCATGCTTCAAGGATTATCACATTCTTTGATTTTTTTAAGTTGAATATGAACCATTGAAAACACACAAACACAATCTAATAGGCCTTCAACTATAGTTTAAAAACTTGAAAGAAAAAAAGAAGTTACTTGACTCATACCAACTTTCACCAAAACACGAGAAAAATCATCTCAATTCCAACTGACTGGACCACAAGTTATGCTCCACCCAGACAAAACTTCCCAACCTGCCAAGTGCATGTGATATCTAAACCTTTCAATTCGTTGGCTCTACCATGAGGTTCACTTGTTGAAAAAAACAACCCAATATAGTGGGCCACACTACAGTGAAAAATTGCTAGCCATTGACAAATAGCAAAATACAAGCATGGTCCACTAAATGAGGGGACATGGATGATTTTCACACAAGGTAATCTTGATGGTGGGGTCGAAGCTTAAGGTAACATGCACTTAATAAGTTAGAAGTTATCTGCTGGGTAGACTGTAACTTGTGGTCCAACTGGTTGGACTTGAGACCTTCTCATTAAATCATACTAAAAACACTCAGAAAACTAGTGCCAGCTTTTCTGAGATCGACTCGCCTGTGTTTTCGAGTTGATTCGACTCGACTGAGTTTGTAGTCCAGTTGAATTTTTGTGTTTTTAAACCATGTGACTAACCACCATGATGGCGGCTCGGGATCCTTTTGAACAATGTTCCGCTTAGGCTCTAATACATAATCATGATTAACTAAAATGGGATGAACTGATTTTTAATTGCCACGCAAACAAGCCCTTAAGCTATCTCACTTCCTACGTATTCCATCTTTCTCCACTATCGAATTAGTGACGAAAGCTAATTTGGGGTGGCTGATTTGTCTAGGGTGATCTGAAGTGAGGTTTCGTGGTACCTCTGTCATGTCCATCACAAAGGCGCATCAGTCAGGACCTGGGTCGGGTCCTTTATGGACATGAATGTAGTTTTCCACTCATGTTTGTCACCCAACTAGTAGGAACACAAGCACTCTGATAGAACCTACCATATGCTGCCTCCTCAGGTCATTTTCCCACAAGAGAAGTGCCAAACTCCACTCCAATCTTTATTGTCTTGTTTCACTACAAGGTGGGGTCAATGGATGGGACTCTTCAATGGAGACTACGGACCCCCCACTCATAAGATCTTTGGTACAAAAGAAAGAAAAAGAAAGGGAAAGTCCTCAGTGTGTTTGATTGGTGTAAAGAAAGTGGGGGATGAATTGGGATTTTTTGCCCCCCCCCCCCCCCCCTTTTGGTTCCTTCGTAAATATGAGGACTAGAGATAATTTGTAGGATTAGGGGCTTTTTGTATAAAGAAAAGGGGCATGAATGTATTTGGGTTGTGGCATTAGGGTTTTATTGGGTCCCTAATAAATTTGAGTATTAGAGATAAATCAGTAGGATTAGGGCTAGTGGTGTAATGAAATTCAGAATGGATGAATTAAGGTTTTCTTGGGTCTCTCATAAATTTGAGGATTAGAGAAAAGTTAGTATGATTAGGGCTTGTGGTGTAATGAAAGTGCGAATGGATGAATTAGGGTTTTCTTGGGTCTCTCATAAATTTGAGTTTTCGAGATAAGTCAATTGGATTAGGGCTTGTGGTGTAATAAAAATGGGAATGGATGAATTAGGGTTTTCTTGGGTCTCATAAATTTGAGGATTGGAGATAAGTTAGTAGGATTAGGGCTTGTGGCATAATGAAAGTGAAAATGGATGAATTAGGGTTTTCTTGGGTCTCTCATAAATTTGAAGATTAGAGATACGTTAGCAGGTTCAGGATTTTGTGTAAAGAAAGTGGGCAGGGATGCATTAGGGTTATTTTGGGTTCTCATAATTTGAGGAGTAGAGGTAGCAACTAGAATTAGGGCTTTTCATGTAAAGAAAATAGGTATAGATGCATTTGGGTTTTGTCATTAGGGTTTTCTATGTTGCTCATAAATTTGAGAATTTGAGTCAATTTAGTAGGAATATAGTTCAAGACGTAGTGTTTGAGTTTCATTTAATCTGATATTTGAGGTAAAGTTAACTTATAAAATAGAAATGCATTATTTTCATGGTTTTGTGATTTTCATTTTGATGAATATGGGAATTGTTATTTAGATATTGGTAGAGGATTTGAATAGTTTTTATTTGATATGGTAGATCACGCCTCAACATCTTCGTACGTTTGGCGTTAGCTTCTTTGGTTTATATGTTGGTGTTTTATGCTTTTATAGGATATTTCATGTATCCAACTAATCAAATTATTATCATTCATGTGTTTTGTGGGGATGGATTTTGTAATTGTGTCCTGATTGATTCTGACAAATGGCATCAGACCATAGAAAAATTTCCCATTGTCATGGAAAGAGATTGATTTGCGTTCTTGAACTGATGTGTGATCCATTCATTTTCTTGGTCACTTCATGTGAAGAAATTAAGTGGGCATGGATCGATGATCTTGGTTTTGGCATTAGGGTTTTCTACGTCTCTCATAAATTTGAGGATTAGAATCCTAGGTGTAGTTTTTGAGTTTGAATTAATCTGATATTTGAGGTGAAGTTAATTCATATAATAGAAATGCATTGTTTTTATGGTTTTATGATTTGCATTTTGATTAATTTGGGAGTTGTACGCTATTTAAATATTGGCAGAGGATTTGAATAGTTTTTATCAGATATTGTAGATCATGTCGTACGTTTGACGTTAGCTTCTTTGGTTCATATGTTGGTGTTTTATGCTTTTATAAGACACATCATGTATCTATAGGTAAATGGTTTTATATTTCCAGCTAATCAAATTATATTGTTCATGTGTTTTGAGGTGACAGATTTTGTAGTTGTATGGTGATTGATTCTGACAAATGGAAAGAGATTGATTCATGTTCTTGAATTAATGTGTGGTCCATTTATTTTCTTGGTCACTTCATGTGATTAGAAAAACATGCATGCTCAATTATTTCAAATTGAGGATACACTCCCCCCTACATTCATGTTAAGGGCCCATTTGGATACCGCCAAATAAGTTACTTTTTCTACTTACAGCAGTAGATATATAAGTAACTTATTTGAGATAAGTTTGGCTTATGATCAATTATAAGTAGGTTTTTTATATATTTAAAGTTACTTAATCACTTCAGTTTAATAAGTAGAAATCAAGATAATTTATTTAAGGCATAAGTATCTTATATTAAGTAACTTACGATCCAAACACCCTCTCTAAAAGGCCCAAGTGAGTTCTGTTCCTGTTGGAACTTGTCTGTGTGTGTCATGACGAATGTGCTGTGAATCGGGCTATAAAATAGAGTGTGTATGGTCCTTTAACCCCACGATTCAACTATAAATCATGGAAGGAAAGATGATCTTCACCACTTAGATCCAATGACTTGAGAAATAACATAAGATATCATTTTGATCAATGAACCAGATTTGTTTTCCCGTCTTTTTCTCTCTAAGACCATGTTGATAAGTGGTATCCACACTCACAGTTCCAGGAAGCTCCTGTGGTCAAAAGCTAGGTGGAGCCCGCCATGATGTTTGTAAGAAATTCACCCCGTCCTTATGTTTTGCCGGATCATGTTAGGACATAGCCCAAAAATGAGGTAAATCTAAAACTCAAGTGGATTGGGATGAATTTCTCACAAACATATCTAAGCCCCATCTAGCTTCTGACTATGGGAACTTCCTGTGATAGGGTGGACCGAAACCCGAACCGCAACCGAAACCATACAATTCAGACTGACTCAATCTGACTCGTTGGTCCCGTTTCAATCCTGTATCAATGTGGTGACTTGTATCATGATCAAACTGAGACTAGGGTTTTACTAAGGTTAAGAGAAATATCTTCACCATCTCTTTTATTTATAGACAAAATAATAATTAGGCCTGAGCCTGACCTAATAAAAGAAGTGCGCCTGAGGCTTGCGCCTTACAACTCTATCAACAGTAACATTTCAGATCGTATTGGACCACATTTAAAACTGTGTGAGAGTATTAGCAATTTACCAAAAGAATGGTCTTAGAGCCTTGTTGGGATTATCTTGTGGGGACCAACCATGAGGGGTTGTACAAATGGGCCACACACATCCAACATTCCACATGTGAAGATGTGCTTTTCTCCCATTGGGAATTTGTTGCATGACCTTATGAAATTTTACCTAGCACATGGGATAGCCGTTGAAATGGAGCATCTTGTTTTATATTATGCTTTGAAGTTCTGTACACAATCCAATTCGAATTCCTAAAAGAGAATAGGAATCCTTCCATTTAAAGGCGCACCACAAAGCTTGAAAGAGATGGTTGGATGATATGAACCATACGTTTGTTAGATTATGTTGTGGATGGGGCCAGGTTCGATGCTTGTAGAATAGAAGGCCATGTTCATCGAATGGTAATGTATGAATGGTTAAAAAAAGGAAAAAAATAAATTCAATTGTCCACATTCAACTCCACAATTTGATTGTGGAAACCGTTGGCTTAACCGATGTCTTTTTATTCTGGCTTGTTTGCAGAAGCATCCATGCGATCGAGGTTCCTATCATTCGATTCTTTCGGCATGTAAGCACATGGGGGCGTACTTTGTAGATAACGACGGCCGGTGCCCATCCACATAAAAAGTTCTACTCTTTTTTACGCATGTGTATGATTAATTTTTCGAGTGAGAACATCCATTATTAAAGGACATGAGAATGGTTTAAAATTAAAATAAAGTGTATTTAGGCAATTTAACAAGGTGAAGCCATATGTTGGACCGCTCTCTATGAGGGGAACATGTCCTTTTATAACGAGGAAGACTCTAACACTCCTCCAAAGTATGGTGGTTGATGTGCTAGCATTAATCAAAAGGTTATACAACTGGTGCATTGTAAACTCAATTAGACCATCTAAATCATGGGTTGTAATTTAAATGGCTTTTAAATTGAAAATTACATTGGTTCACTTTTTCAACCAGCTAATTAGTGGATAGTTAAAATGTAAATAGCTAATATTTTTTTAAAATTCAACAAATAAATACTTATTAATTAAAGTTGAAAATTATTAAATCAACATGAGTTTTAGTATAAATGAGGAAAGATAATTGGGCATGGATCATATCGAATCACAAGGCTCATGGATGCAGATTGCTTACTGGGGGCAATTGGATGGGGCTTTGTGGGCCCCACCATGATGTAAGTGTTTTATCCATGCCATCCTTCTATTTTTCTAGATTATTTTAGGGCATGAGCCCAAAACTAAAGCATATCCAAATGCTAAGTGGTCCACGCCACAAGAAAACAACGGTATAATGTTTATTAGCCATCCAACATGTTGATTAGGTTACATAAGCCTGAATGTAGGAAAACACAAATATCAGCTTCATCCAAAACTTTTGTGGCCCCTAATTAAGAAGTTTTTAATGGCAGGCGTTCAATCAACACGGTTTCCTACGGTGTGGTCCACATGAGATTTGGATCTGATTCATTTTTAGGCTCATGTCCTAAAATGGTATGGAAAAATGGATAGGTGGCATTGATAAAACACACACACATCATGGTGGGATGCACAGAGCACCATTCATTAGGCAATCCGCATCCAAGGCTCACAACTCTCAACTGTAATAGGAAATTGGGAAAGGTAATTAAGTTGGATTAACAGCCAATTTTCACAAATGATAGTTAAATTACACAACATTGATTAGATATAATGTTTCAAATATGAATTTCAATATGTTCGGCGAGCGGGTTGAGTTGACTCGGATCGAGTCGGCTCAGTTATCGTCGAGAATATTTAGAACTATGGTTCCCAATGATTCAGCTGTGGGCCCCACCCCATTATTTCAGGGTTGCCAATCATGTGTAAGTTAGTGTTGAGTTTTATTTTAATTAAAAATAAATAAATAAAAAGTTAGGTGCTTAGATATGGTGGATCGCTAAGTTCTTTTTTTTTTTTTTTTTTTTTTCATTTTAGCTCTTTTTATTCGTCAGCATTTTTAAATGGGTTTATGACAACTACCTTAATTTATGAAGAGGATTCTAGAATATCTCTACACGTGTCATATTTCTATTGAATGGATTTCTGTCAATGAAAGCGTGCCACGTGGGTGGCCATTGAGACAGTGGTTGGGCAAGTAATACTTCATTTTCATATCATTATCATTGTCATTATCATTAATCATCAAAACCCAACTAGCTTAAGCTCTGCCGTTGAACTTTTTAATATTCCATCTCCCTTGGGACCATTTCTGTGGGCTCAGATTCTTTACAATGCTTGTAGAATAAGTTAATTCTATAAATATTACGGTGTGACGCTTTTGCAGTATGTAAATGGTTTTGAATTAATCTATAATAGGCGCTTGTATTTTAAAAGTAGGACACTCCAAAAAAAAATCAGGTAAATTAGCTGCTGTAATTTGGGATGTGACAACACCAAGCAGCTCTATGGAGCCCACAGTGCTTTATGTGTTTTATACCCACGCTATCCATCTGTTTTCCCAGCTCATTTAAGGAATGACTAAAATAATGAGTCACATCCAAAGCCCAAGTGAGCCACACCATAGGAAACAATGGTGATTTAACTACCATAGTTGAAAACTTAGTAAGCCCCACCATGATGTTTATTAGCCATCCAACTTGTTCATAAGGTCTCACAGACCGGGATTAAAGGAAAATAGAAATTTCAGCCTGATCCAAAACTTCCGTGGCCTTTTAGTGAGTTTTCAACTGTGGGTGTTCAATCCCCCGTGTTTCTGGTGGTGTGGTCCACTTGAACTTTGGATCTACCTCATTTTTGGGTCATTTCTAAAATGATCTGGCAAAAGGGATTGATGGCATGGATAAAATACTTACATCATGATGGGCCACACAGGTTTCGGGTGGGTGGTTGACCATTGCTTTATGTGGTGTGGTCCGTGTGGAGCATCTGATCACCTGATGATCGTATGGGCCTGATCTTTTGAAAATCTCATCATCACGGTGGCTCACTTGATTCTCTGGATCTGGTTGGATCATATAAAAAAATAGAGTGGGCCACAATATGGAAAATAGTGGACAACCAACATGATGTGGTGGCTCATGTGATGGTTGGATCGGCCTGATTTTTTAGGCGTCCCAATCACATGGTGGGACAACCCTTTTGGACGCAAAGGATGTGATGAAAATATAAAGGTGGTCCCTGAGCGAAGGTTGTAGAATAACATTTATTCGGCAAACGTTGGAGACTGAGAGTATCCTGCCTGCCATTTCTATAGTGGATCGAGACCGTCCATCTAGTTGGTCCTATTTATGCACAGTCAATAGTTTAAAATCACACCAGATGGACAAGCCTAGCCATCCGATTGCTGGCATCCAAATGAACGGTAAAGAGAGAATTATAGCTTTGAAAGAATTCTATGATAAGAACTACTAGATGGACGGTCTGGATCCACTGACCCTATTTTGAGAGAATTTATAGCTGTCAAAGAATTCAATGGATACATTAAGCTTTCAAGATTTAATACAATCGACAATCAGAACAAGAATTCAATTCCCACCCAATTTAAATAAAAAATAAAATACAAAAATAGTAGAAAAATACAAAGGATAGCAAAGTCCACACGAGTATGGGAGCCCTTCTCATCCACATGCACACGTACGTTCCAATATCTAACACATCTGCGAGATCTGAACTTTCCATATATTTTGAAATAATCTTGAATCTTTATTACCTAAAAAATCAAGTATTTTTACTTCTCAGGTGGGCCACAAAGTACAAAATCAACCAACGGTTAAATTTTTTTTCCAATCATCTATTTGTTTTGTATCCAATGAGGAGTGAAAATGACCTATTTTTTGAACCAGATGATCTAAACATAAAACACCCATATTATGGAAAGATCAGATCTCTCACACGTGTTTGTTATTCGCACGTGTGCCTGCGTGTGGAAACAATAGAATAGAAGGTCAGAGAAGGAATTTCCTCTCTTTGTTTTATCAACAACGAGGTAAATCTTCGGGTGGTGGAGGGAGGGTGGATGAAGGGGTGGGCCCATTCTCCACCACAAAAGCTGTAGCTAGGCCCCACGGAAGGTGGACGTCGAGGTGGCAGTGCATCAGCCATACACCTGCAAGGCACAGATTTTCACGGTCAGAGATTCGTTAGAGTGTCGTTTTCATGGCCCAATTCCCGAGATAATGCACGGCATCCCGGAAACAGCTTTTGCTAACTTCCACACGCTCACCTTATGGACAATGACTACTTTGCCCTGCTGTTTCACACGTGCAGCCCGGAAATCGCGAGGGCAAACGAGTCATTCACAATACAGACAGCTGTTTCACATGTGTAGGATATACGATCCGTGCCAGAGGTGGACCGGTGATCACCTTGTACGGAAATGGTGGGACCCACTTTAAAATATTCCCACCCCCCCCACAGCGACTGGGCACAGAATTGCTTGGTGGTCCAGCGGACCACCGAACAAGGGCACTCTTTCACGATGGGGCGAGCACCAAATTGCTTGGTGGTCCAGCGGACTACCGAACTATGGCCCGTGAAGGGCATTTTCGTCTTTTCAGTGGTATTATCATATGCACCGTTCGTTACCTGGATTATTGGCCTGGAATCTGATGACAGCCCATCCACCGACGGGAACGGCTATGGTGTTCCGCTCCTGCGGGTTCACCAAATTGAACTTCAGCTGGTCCCGCGCACGGTGGAAATTCCCGAATCCCTGCGCGAGCACGAAGAAATTGAACCCGTGCAGATGGATGGGATGATTCTCAATCGCCAAGATCGCCGTGTTCTGCAGCACAATCTCCACCGTCGAGTTGTACGCCAGCCTCATGGCACGTGTCCCCTTGACAGTGGTCCACAACGAAAGGCTGAGATTCGAGCTCGTGTAGTCAAAGATCACTGGTGGGGTCGGAGGAAAATCTTCGGTGAAAATACCCCCTACGCCGAAAAAGTGGGCCTGCAGCATTGACAGCGTGGACGGCAGCTGGAATGACACGTTGTTCATGCTCGCGGCAAACCGCATCCCATTGGGCCCAGCACACGTGACATTATTCCCACCGCATGGCACGAGGCCCAGCCCAAAGGCTATGAACATATGTTGGTCCACAAAGAGAGGGACCCTGTGGGCCAGGCTCATGAGGCCCGTTAAGTTGCTGTAGAACTTGTGGGCCGTTGGGGTGTCATTGAAGGGTGGTAGGGCCGGCATCTGGGGTGGGCCCGATGACGTGGCGTTCACGTATTGGAGGATCGCGGTCGTGGTCGTGTTATCGAACGGCAATCCGGCAGCGCTGGCGTATGGGTGGGCCGCCATGTAGTATCGGCCCGGTGGGCCATTGGCAACGAGGAGGACGTCGGTGGTCTGACCGGGGCCCAAGACGACGACATCGGTGATGTAGGGCTCGGTGTAGGAGGCATCAACGGCGACGACGGTCAGATCGTGGCCGGCCACCTTGAAGAAGAGCTGGTTATTGAGGGCAGCGTTGATGATCCGCAACATGTAGGTATTGCCGTAGGTCACCTTAAGCTTGTATGTGTCTGGCAGCACAAAGGAACCCGTGTGAGATCATGAGTTACACTGAGTCATGGACGAGTCACCAGAGTCCATGCTCGAGTTTTGTAGATTTCGAGTCAACTGGAACCTAGACGAGTTGAGTTGACTCAGTCTGAGTTCGGAGTTGAGTTACTGAGTTTTAACACTATGGTATGAGTTACACAACATGCGCCGGGGCATATGTGTGTTGTTTCACTTACGTTTCTTGGCACAGGGGTAGAGGTCACCGGGCCTTCCGTTGATGGTGAATGCATCCGAGTTGTTGGGTGCGCCGCCGACGAGTAGGGCCGCATTCTCTACATCCACCACGTTGGCGTCCCACCATTCACCTGCACGAGGGTGTTTTCATCAGTTAAAATTATAGTAGCATGATCTGGACGATATGAAAATCATGGCCCTGGTTTGGTTGGATCATAGCCCCAAAAAAACTGTCCATTTGATAACCTCAAATTGGGACGGCTAGGAGTTATTTTTCTATCAGTATGATTTTTGGGTCATGCTCCATCTACAATGGGCCATGCATAGGACGGTATTGGGCGAGATTAATGCATGCAACCCATAGGGTAGAGATGATGTAGAGGGGAGGATAAAAGCATGGTTCAATTACTTGGCGATTCCTGACTCGTTGACCCTGAGTCATGGCTGAATTGGCCAGTTGACTCGTGGTGCCAAATGGAATCGGGTCTGACTGAGTCCGAGTTGACTCGGACTTGTCGCATCAGACTCAATCGTCCGAGTCTTGAGAGAGAGAGAGAGAGAGAGAGAGAGAGAGAGACCTAGTATGATGGGGAACTCCCTGTGGGGTTTGGGGAACGGGTAGGATCGACCGGCTCTGGGCCGAATGAGCAGACCACCATGGACAGTAGCGCGGAGCCAGGACACATGGGCGTGCCACCAAAGGGTCCCTTCCTGCCCAGTGATGTTGAACCTATAAGTGTAATGATTCCCTGGAAGAATCGGACACTGAGTCACGTAACTCGGCCCGTCGGCCCACCCGCTGAGTAGCTGAAATATCCCATGCCTGCATCATCACCACCGTCCAAACAATCTCATGCTTAGACACAACAACAACTTAAACGTACGTATGCTTATCAATTATCACGAGAATGATGACATAAATTCGAGCTGTGTGGGCCAACCCATGATTTAATGTGCAATCCAAACCGTGCATCTGTTGAGGATGCTCAGCTTCATTGTACATCCCAACCATAATCTCCATCCAAAACCAGGTGGGACCCACCATGAAGATGCATTTTGCTTATTGGATTAACCTAATTATTATTATTATTATTATTATTATTATTTTACCAGTGGATTGTAATGTTGTATGGAGATTCATTGTGGACATGAACGACGAGCGTGTCGCCCTCATGCACACGTATCAGCGGGCCTGGAAGTCGTTCGTTAACTGCTACGATGACTTGCTGTTTACACAGGCGCTGGACCGTCAGATTACCAACCTGAAAAATAAAATAGAGGTAAGGGTAATTTCGTCAACGCCAAAATTTTGAAGGATATCTTACAACTAGTTTTTGAACACCATTTTGTAATTTTGGGCGTGTTTGGTTGCACGAAATTCATGAAATATCATGGAATTCCACACTAAATTAGACTTATTAATCATGATAAGTGGTGCAACCAAACGCACCCTTAATCTGAATTTTGATGTTGTTGTGCTGTACAAGCAAGAAAAACAACTCAACCTACCAAAACAGAAAAAGAAAAAAAGGTGTTATGAACTCTTTCGGTGCAGAAGATTCAAACCCTAGACCAGACTCATGACTTTCTTTTCAACTACCCAAATGTCCAAATGACAATGGGACCAAACTGCATGAGAGCACTTCCTACGTGTTACTTGTGTAAAACATCTGAGCCGTGCAAGAGGTGGGCCTCACCATAGAGGTTATCTGGGGTGAAATTTGGGATGGTCTACTCATTAGGCAGCCTACATCGTCCAATTCAATTGACAGGCGATGACCTGACTCGATTCATGGATGTTGTGGCCCACATGAAGTAGATCAGTCTGGTTTTTTCGCCTGGGTGAGCTTTATGGTGTGACCCACCTTTCGGATGGCTTAGATGTTCTACACAAGTGGCAAGTTTGCGTTGTGTGTGAAAGCTTCACATGCAACGTTGTATGTAGACATTTCTAGTTTAGAAGTACGTGACTAAGGGTTAGAAGAATGTATCGTCATAGTGGGGCCCACATGCAGAGATGGTCCAATGGTTGGAACCGTCCCAAGTTCTGGGCGCTACCATATAGACAGGCCTCACCAAGAAACTTTGATGAACGAATGATTCTAACCATTGATATGTTTACCCGAATGTGCACCGTTGAAAAGGAATTTTCAACAGCTTACAGTTGGGTTCACGAGTCAATGGTTGGGATCATCCCTCCAGCTTGATGTATCCGTTCCCATCCAATAAAAAGACTAATTAACCCCCGTGATTCTAAGTAAGGACGGGTGCAATTCCACCAGTAGCCCAAACCAGGACATGGTTGCCACAAAGCCATGCCTAGCATTGCATGCAGCAGGGCTGCATGGCAAGCAAAATGACAATTTTACCCCAACATTTTAAAAAAACACGTTTGAATTGCAAAGTCCTGCATGGGAAGCCACATGACAATTTTACCCCTACATTTCAAAAAACTCATTTGAATTGCACCCATTTTTACGTAACACAAAAACCCAATAAAAATAAAAATAAATAAATCAATCGACGCATGTTGAATTACATGGAATGTGTGCTTGACGATTTTCGCATCGGCGACGGAGGCGAGGAAGACGAGGGCGCATGTGAATGCAAGCAAGGACATGGGATGTGCCATGTTCATGCAAAGAAAGGAATGGAGATGAAGGGAGGAGAAGCTCTGTTTTTATATGGGCCTTTCCCACAACGTGCATGCAATGTGTATACACGATGTCTCGGTGTGTGATCTTATTTGAGATTGCCAAACAAGCAGAAAAGGAGAATATATATAGGCATGGCTTATACACGTTTGCGTGACAGCTTGATAAAGAGATGTGATTAGGAAATGCTGTCTCATTCAATGCGTTAGAGAAGCTTTCGTTATCTGATCATATACAAATTACAAGTTTGGCAGTTAAATTATAGAAAAATGGATAGAAGATGTGGTGGGATATCCAATTTTGCAAGCAAACGCGCCACCCGCACTTGACATTTTGGGAGGTGGGGCTTGGGAAAATGACCAAAATGCCCCCGGGAGATTGGAATTTTGAAAAATCACATTTTGGGTTTGGTCAGATGTAGTTAGGCCTTGCATTGTGGAAATTAGGAAAAGGGGTGATGCAGGGCCCACCCAAATGGAATGTGGGGTCCACTGTGTTAGTTCTATGTCATCGAGCTATGGAATTGGGTGGGCTCCACAAGGATGGAGGGTTTGCACATCTAGAGTACTTAAACCGTTTCGAAATTTAAGTGGGCCACAACAAGTGAATATATAGGTTCTAGGAGTGACTGTACATTACTCTCTCTGTTGTGTGTCCCACTCATGTTGAGCCTGTTGACCGTGAGGAGTGCACTAGTTGCATGGTTTGTAACCCACATACACATTACGGGTGGTCGCCACATTGTTTGGATTTTGTGGCCTAAAAATCAAGTAGTTTCACTCATGAGGTGGACCACAGTGTAAAAAATGAATGGGTTGATGGGATAATTTGCTTTTGCTGTCTGTTTGTTTGGTAGATTGTGGCCCACCCGAGGAGTTAAAGGGCCTGGCCTTTAGGCCAGAAGATCTAAACTGTATGGCCCACATGATGGAAAGATGTGATCTCCCACATACGTCCCATGTCGGCACATGTGCTTGTGTGGAGCCTAGTGGTGTGGGGGTGGGGAACAAGGCCGCAACATCACAGTCATGGGTTCCACCCCAACTTCCATGTTCTGGATTTGGTTCACATTTGAAGTGAAAATTAGTGAGAAATGATAAAGAAGGAAAGGTATTAACCATATCTATCATTGTAATCCATGAACATACGAATCGATGTAGACCATTCAATCGATGGGGTCCACAGAAGAACTCTACTAGTGGATCATTCCATTGATTCGATTTTCTGGCTCAGATCCATCAACATTTATTGGTGCAGGTTTACTATCTTTGGATCATTAATCCGTACTGTCCAATCAATTGTCCTCAGACCAAAACTGGTTTGTGTGGTGCCATTTTTTAGTTTTTACTAAGGTTCATGTCATTTTCTTTTGCTTAACATATTAGTCACTTTCTCCTCATATGCATAGCATATGGACATAAAGATCCTAACCAATAATCAGAGAAGCCATGGATTGGATGGGCCATAACCTTGATTTGACAGTCCAATTCTTCTGTTGGGGGACTTTCAGAAAAAAAAAAAAAAAAAAAAAAAAGATGGTTATGAGAGAGAGAGAGAGAGAGAGAGAGAGAGAGAACTAAAGTTCCTCTCACTGTCTATTCTTCCCTTGAAAACTTTCTAATCAAAGGCTTAGGGTTGTCCAACTATTGTGACTTTTGGGACATTGCCCATCCAAGGTAAGGCCTACCTGATGGTCAGTTTAGATCTCATACACATTTTTCACAAAACCAAAATGAGAATAACATTCTTTCTTTTCTCTATTAGGGCATGTTTGTTTTGCTGTAAATGGAGGTAAGTACTAGTAAGTAGCAGTAAATACCTTATTATTGCTATTTATGTATGTTATAAAAGGTAGAGGTAATTTCACCTTGAAATTCAATCTAAAAAAATATTGATTTAAATATGTGGGGTCCATCGTGATGTATGTAACATATCACGCTATCTATTCGTTTTATTTGAACATTTTAGGACATGAGCCCAAAAATGAGGCAAATTCAAAGCAGAAGTGGCTCACACCATAGGAAATTATAGTTGTAAAAGGTTTTTAACAATAGGTGTTCTATATATCTACTATTTCATGTAGCGTGGTCCACTTGAGCGGGCTTTGGATTTGCCTAATTATGGGCTCATGCCCTAAAATCACCCAGCAAAATAGATAGACGGTGTGGATAAGCTACATATATTATATTAGGCCCCACATAAAATTTGCACTCTCAAGCGATCATTGTCGCATAAGAAATAGTGCAGAAAATTACATTATAATTAATCATTACCTATTTATGTATATTTATGGAAAATAAGAAACAAAGTGACCCTTAACAAACAAAGGTAACAACATTATAATTGATTCTCTCATGCTTATTGATTTCATAATACACCGATTTGCTAATTCCATGTGGTGTAGTGTACCTTCACACACGTGCAAACATGAAGATATGAAACACATGTGAGAGATCTAGGCTTTGAATGAGCTTGGAAATAATTCTTAGATCTTCTACCTAAAAAATAAAAAAATTCACTCTCTAAGTGGGCCACAATCCTGCGAATTAATTTTTTTTTCTTCTAACCATTCATTTGTTCTGATATGTTTCGACCCACCTGAGGTGCAAAATTGGCTTGATTTATCCGCAAGAAGATCTAAACAATGTAGCTCACCTGATGAAACGCTCAGATCTCTCACACGTACCACACATTATGACACGTGCCCACATGTGGAATTAGCAAACCTCCATCATATACATTGATATAAATACAACTACTTATCATCAACGGTAAAATTTAAGTGCAGTTTGGTAATTTGGCATGATGGGTCATCCCCCCTATCACAAAGTCCAAATCATTGAAGGAGAGTGATTGGCTGGAGATGATCTGATATAATCATCTTAGTTGTCCAACCCTCAACTCTACCAATCCCTTGACCTGGCTTGGGGTTTGACCCTTTGAAAATGAAATAATCTTTCATATCTTTTCCTTGTAATGTATACATAACAATTTCAATATCTTGTTAGCTTGTATATATATCAACTCACATTGATTACTTATATTATTTAATGAGTTTCTCGTTGCCAACTCTCATTTGTTCTTTGTTTTGGTCCACTTGGATTCTATCATCCTCCACCTTAAGATATGTACAGTGCCTTCAGGTTTGAGTTTGTACTCGTGGGGCCCATGTGCTGTGATCCATACCGATGATCGGATGGATGACGGTGCAGATGGAGAACATCACCCGTCAGTTTGTTTCTTGAAAATAGACGGTTAAGAATGGAAGTGAAGTGATGGTCCATGTTTAACTGATGAAGGAGAACGATTGGGAGGCTATTATATTTGGGTCCATCAGATTTCTCGGTCATGGCCAATTCATGCTGGCTCCTACTGAATCAACGGTCTTGATCTTGATCGACAAATCATGGGCTAGTATCGAAAATTCTGTGTCAATTTTTTTTATTTTTTTATTTTTATTTTTTAGGATACTATCGAAAATCCTGTGTCAATTGCGTCTGTAGTGACATCGGATGATCGGAAGGTTCTTTATTCCCAGAAGCCTTTACTGTTATACTCTAGTAGAGTGTGGTGCTTCATGCACCTGCGTTCCAAAATTGTATACATAGCACACATGTAACTCACATAAACCGTCCAAATTAAGGGTCCTGCTTCGGTTCAATTATCAAATCGATATACTAAAATAATGTCCTCGCTGGAAGATTGGCTGGTACATGATGGACAGTCAACATAAAGAGTAGTATAGTTTACAAGTTTAGAATCATTCGGTCAATCTAAATTTGGGGTGATGACCCACCTAAGTGGATACCAAGATTTAGATATTTTAATTTTAGCTATATGCATATCACGTGTACAATTTTGGGTGCATGCGTATGAACCAGCTCAATCTATCAGAGTATCAAACAACTCCGTCATTTCTTATGCCCTACTGTCCTTGGTCGTTATGGGGTTGGTAATCGATTTTGCCAAATGAGACTTTAGACTGAGATTTTGATATGGACAGTCTTTTCAACGGTTTTGATTGGAAGAAATTAGGTTTTATATTACTTGCCTTGGGATTGACGGTAGATTTTCCATTTTTTTTATTCTTCCCAGCATCCCACTGTTTATCGTTGAATTCGATTGGATGAGGATGGGACCTTCGTTTTGTATGCGGGGAAGCAGATCGGAGCCTTCCAATATGTGGGTCCCATTGAAAACAACGTAAAATTGACGGTTCTAGACATCATTTTCTTCTGGTCGATTCTATTTTCATCCTAGCTGTCCTTTCGAACGCAGGGTTTCGTGTCTATAGTATTGTCAGGTTCATGTGATTTTTCAAATTTGAGCCATCCATGTACATGAATAAGTTGATGGACGGTATAGATCTACCAAAACATCATCTATATGTAAGATAATGTGCGATAAATGGATCCTTCTGGTCCAGCGCGCCACACGCTAATTACTTCCCCATGCTTCTGAAAGCCGGATTAGGCCGGCTCTCGGGGTGAGCCGAGCCTGTTACATCACGTGTTATGAATGTATAATTTGTGAGCGTTGGCTTTCCACACGCCCCAAGTGCCCAGCCTCCACATTATGCCACGTGTACCAACGCTGTAGCATTTGAAAGATCCAAGCTTTCCATCTGGTGGCCCCACCGATGCTATGCCTTCTCTGGAGAATCTGTTCGGTCCACTCATCAGGGGACCCAAATGTAGGACTGACCAACTTTATTTTCAGCCGTCCATTTCTTTCGTACTCCATATGGCATCTCTTGAGCGGCCGGATTATCCTCTCTATAACGTCTCTAAAATAAGGTTAAAGTGTGTGGGGCCCACCGGGATGTAAGTGAGACGTCTAATCATAAGGTGGGCCCGTTCTGTATCTTAAAAATCAGGCCGGCATAAAATCACTGGTGGGCCCGCACCACAGGAACGGCTGGGATGGGACGCCCGCTATTAAAACTTCCTGGTTGTTGTGTGGACACCCGACCAGGATGAATGGACAGCTGAAAATCAGGACATTCCAGAACTCAGGTGGACCACACCATGTATTTTAGAAGTTTCAAGCACGATTCTGTGTGTTGTGGCCGACATGATTTTTTGATGAGCCAGATTTTCTGGGCACCAGGAAGATCATGAGGGGGTATCTGTCATTTCACATATTACGGTGGGCCCCACACAGCAGGTTGTAAGCTTATTGTAGTTAAACAACATAGAGGAACCGGCCTGATGTGGGCGCCACACACCGCATTGTAGAATTATAAGTCGATTCTATAAACGTGTGCGGGATCCGGCCCGGTGGGCCCCACACACTGCGGGGGAGACTTCGTTGTTGAAACATATGCCCATCTACCTACCTTCGAGGCGGCTTCGCAGTTTGTAAAGAATAAAAAGAGAATCTTTGATACTCTGGCAGGGACTGATGGATGATACGCAGGCACTTAGAAATCACTCAGATACTGCATACGTGAAATGTGTTTAATTTAAATCAAACTGTTCAAACTATGGGACCCACTTTAGATGTAAAAAGAACCAAATTTCATGCTTATTGGATTATCTAGTTACCGGATAGGTGAACATTGTTTTGGACGGTTTAAATGAAAAATATCCAATGGTTCCAATTCAACAAGAGAGTATCCACATCAAAGGTTAGGATTCTTCAATCAATTTGATTTTGAGATTTGATGCAGTAGAAGAGATTTACACAATTTAGTCGGTTTAACTTAAGTTTGTGTAGGCAACGTCTACAATTTTTAAGGGCCTGCGTATCAAGCGTCATACACAGTCGGAGTATCAACTAACTCCCCGAAGAGAGAATCGTCCGGCAGCATGCATGTCCACATGCGTGGCACTACGCATCATACCGTACATGTGGATGTATCAGTCATGTATCAGAACCGTTCAACCTTGTGGGCCTGCCTTGGATTGTCTATGCTTTAGAAATAACTCTGTTGTGAGACTTCTAACCATCTGATTTGAGTTTTTGGCTATTAACTATTGAATAAGGATCGTTGCCTACGTTACTTTCGAAGAAACATTTTCAGACTCTCGATTGGATGGCCAGGATCATTCCAAAAGAGAATCTTCCCCGGCCCTTTGGTAGCTCAAGATCAGGTCAACCTTGTAGGTGGTGAAGGCCTATCCAGGCAGGGCCTACGTAAAATCGTAATGGGAGGATGGTGGAGTTGAATCATCATATTATAATAGTCTACCACACGCTATTTGGGGCCCACCGTGGAGGTGGGGCCCACACACAATAGGAACATAAGGCACGCCCCTTCTGTTTCTTACTTCATCGCATAAATCAGGCCTAACTATCAAAAACACAGGTGGGCCACACCACATGGAAAAGTTACTATTGGAATTCTAACCACTAAAATCTTCAAGCCCGAGTGTGGGTCCCACCTTGTTTTTTATTATCCATCCAATCCATTCCGAAGATGCAGGAAACAAGGATAAATGGACACCCCAGAATTCAGGCCATTAAAAAACTCAGGTGGGCCACATCATGACACATATTTCAGAAGTTTCATGGATGGTTTTAAATGGTGTGGCCCACTGTAATTGCGAATCTGATGAGTTTTGGGATTCATGGAGAACATCAGAGGGATCACATGATGGACGGATTGGATGTAATGTAAACATCACAGTGGGTACTACAGACCATGTTGTAGATTAAGATAATTCTACAAACGTTGTACAACACCCTACGTCCATAATAGGCATGTTGTATGAGGACGCGGATTGGCTAGTGACCCCAGCACCAGCCCCCGGGGCTGGTGTCAAAGCTGTGTGGGCCCCACCATGATGTATGTGCTTTATCCACGCTGTCCATCCATTTTTCCACCTCATTTTAGGACATGGGCCCAAAAATGAGGCAGATTCAAATCTCAGGTGGACCACACCACAGGAAACAGTAGGAATTGAATTCTCACCGTTGAAAACTTCTTGGAGGCCACAGAAGTTTTGGACCAAGCTGATATTTGTGTTTTCACTTCATCCAGGTCTGTGTGACCTAATAAACAGGTTGGATGGCAAATAAACATCAGGGTGGGCCCTGGGAAGTTTTTAAGGGTGGATGTTCAATCAACACTGTTTTCCTGTGGTGTGGTCCACCTGAGATTTGGATCTGCCTCATTTTTGGGCCCATACTCTAAAATGAGGTGGAAAAATGGATGGACAGCCTGGATAAAGCACATACATCATGGTGGGGCCCACACAGCTTTGACACCAGACCCGGGGATGGTGTTGGGGTCACTAGCTAATCCGTGTCCGTTGTATGAGGCCATCCCTCTGCATTAAAATCCAATTATAATTTAAAAATAAAATATTTGAGAAAAAAAAAGGCATACGTGTGATTGAATTTTCTAGGCATTATAATGCTATTTATGTCGTATTTAAAATTTAAAATACGTGTGCTCCAAGCGTGACAAATATCGTATTTAAAATTTAAATTTATATATTTATGGGATTTTTTATCATCGCAGAAGCCACTTAGAATCGACGTTTTACCAAATAATGCCTCCTTAGAAAGAAATTATAAAAATTCCCCCGTGTGATCTTTTTCTTTCAAAAGTAGTGAAAGTCAAACGTGTGGGGCCCACATGGAATGGGTGAAACATCCAACCCTTCCTACAAATGGACCCAATGCATGATGATGTTCACAAATCAAGCCAATCAAGTGTCTCACCTGCTAGGTCAGTTGGAAGACGCTTAAGCATTTCTATAGTAGGTCTCATGTTCGAAATGCCAAAGAGACAAACTAACACCACCATGGATGGGTGAATCGTGTGTCTAACTATGTAGGGGAATTACACAGCTAATAGGGTGGGTGCGTTGCATGACTAATAAAAAATAAAAGCCGATCAAATATTTAATGGGTTGCAATTGAATTGAATATTTTGAGTGGTGTATATTTTTTTTTATTTTATAAATTAGCTTACTTTATGATTAGAACCTTTGTAATTTTAGTTTATCTAATAATAATGTTGATTTGCATGTGCGAACGGGTTGTATGTTAGACACACTCCACATGATCCCTTATCCCTTCCTTGTAAAGAAAATATAACTAAGGACAGTAGCATAAATTTCACTTTAAAAAAGCAACACCCAATCCATAGGGGCACTATTTGCTATAATTGCATTTGGTAAAATTGCTTCCAAGGAGTCCTGTAATTCCGGTGAGTTATGATTAATTATCCATGTTTGGTAGAAAGTGATACACCAATTTAAATATACTTCCAAAAATGTGATTTCATATGAGAAATTCATTGAAATTGTATACACAGCATGAGACCCACCATAATGCATGTGTTTGATCCATCTGTATATCTATCTGTTTTACTAACTCATTTTTTATGGTAAATATCAATTTGATTCAAAACTTTTGTGGCCCTCAAGAGGCTTCCAATGGAAGGCATTCACTTCCCTCTATCTCTTGCTGGTGTGGTCCATTTATGCTTTGGATCTGCTATATTTTTGGGCTCGCGCCCTAATTGATGAGCAGATAAAACAAATGGACAGCATGGATCATACACATACATAACAGTTTCCACCCTAAGAGCAATTACACTTTTAAGCAATGATAACCTATTTACATATATTTACACATGTAATTGAAAAATCAATCACCCATTAAAATCCTTATATCTATTTAGGATAAATATTTTAATTTTTGCGACATCTTTTCAAATATCTTGAGAAAAATCTCAAATATTGAGAATTTCTCAAGAAATTGCTGATGGGAAAGTCCCATCATCGATCGGGTCCGTCTGCTTGGTAGCATAGCCCTGGATTTCCCACAGATCCGATCAATTCCTTTAATTTAGCCATTTGCCTTTCGAATCTTGGCCATTGGCTATATTTCTTTAGACCGCCATTTGTGGCCCACAAGATGATCAGGCTGTTAGAAATCTGAAGCCAGGGAAACTATCTAGATATCCCCAATCTATGAAGGCGGCGCCCAAGTTTGCACTTTGCAGTTGGTAGGATGGAAATGCATCAACATATTATAATGCAATTATTTTATTTTATTGGACCGTTCATCTGTACTAAAATACAATAAAATAAGATCTATCGTACCAGTCGTCTATACTAACATACAACAGCGATGGATGAAAAGTATAGAAAATATTCTCTCAATCAGATGGAAATTACGATATTAAGAAAAGGGATTTGTTAATGAATAGCAGGCGAAGGTTTAGTGGTTGGGATACTAATATGTGGTTGGGCCCATCGACGAGGTGACCGTTCTAATGGACAGTTTGGATTTCAATGTGGACTTTTAATGATGGCGATTGCAGACTGCTCCATTAAGATTGGACCGGGTCTAGCCGGCTCTTTTCTGGGAGTGGATTGCAATTCAATGAAATTTAGCATCGAAACCTAGAGCTGGGCACGAACCAAGCCAGCTCAAAAGCTCAGCCCGGATTGGTTTGGAAAAGCATGGCTTGGATTGGTTAGAATGGAAGTACAAACCAAACCAAGACTTGAGTCAAGCTTGTTTGAAAAAACAAACCAAGCTCAAACTAGGCCAGTATCGGCTAAGCTCAGCTCGATTCCAAGCTTGAATTGATTCGGCTTGATTTGGCTCATAGATTGTAAGCACATTGTTTCCTGTGGATTTCCTATGGTATGATCCACTTGAGCTTTGGATATGATATGTAAAACAGATGGACAGTGCGGATAATGCATACACATGATGACATCGATAATACATAATACATATACATGAATGCACACTGTTTCTTTGCACTTGTAAAATAATGCTCATGTACTTTTGTTTGGAAAATGCTCTTACTTCTATTTTGAAGTTGCACTCCTTCGGAAGAGCTTAAACATCATATAGTAAGATATGTTGGTACTTTTTTTTTCTAATTTTTTAAATTCTTTTCTATTTAAATAAACAAGTAAAAAAAGAGCCACCACTTGTTTGAACTCCACTCAGCCCAACTTGGTTCAGAATTTTTGACCAAACCGATGTCGGTTTGAATTAGATTTTTCTAGAGCAAACCAAACTCAGGCCGCATTGGTTAACCTGAAATCCAAACCAAGTCGATCCACAAACTGAGGTGGCACAAAAATAAACCAAACCAAACTAGGGCTAACTCGGCTCGGCTCGGCTCGGCTCGGATCATTGCCCACCTCTATCCAAACCTGGACGGCATTAGTGGATCCAAGGAACCACCGAGCTTGGTGGTCCCGGGACTGTGGGGCCCAGTGTGATGTGTGTGTTTTATATTTATTCTATCCATTAGTTTGCCTAGCTCATTTTAGGGTATGAGCCAAAAACTAAATCAAATCCAAATATCAGTTGGACTACACCATAGGAAACTGTGGTGGTTGAACTCCCACCATTAAAATTCTTGAGGGCCACTAAAGTTTTGGATCAAACTGATATTTGTGATTGCCCTTCATCCAAGTTTGTGTGATCTTTGTTCACACAATTCAATCAAACGCGGGGCCATAAGTGTGAACGAAGGCTTGTATTTAGATTTCATGTGCGATTATGACATGCACATGTGTTAAAGTCGTACTCAATTCAATATTTGATCAAACACTGGTGATCCTCGTACCAAAATAAATATATAGCATGGGATTCGAAAATCCAATTATCGAGTCAGCCAACACTTGTGATTAATGATCAGGCGATTTGCAAAAAGGTAGGGGTTAGTCTTCTCTAATGGATATTTTTGTCTTACAACTTCAAGACTTTTCTTTTACCAGTAATTATGATTTAATTTTTTTTAAAAGAATAAAGATGGACAAGTAAATAAAAAAACAAAATAATGTCGATTTTTATTAGTATTTGAAAATATGGCTTATTACAATCAATAGAGTATTAAAATACACTAGAAAAATAAATAAACAAGAGATAAATATTTAAATATTCATCTATAAGAATAGATGAACGAGGCGAATGGTCATTGGAATGTGACCGGAGAGATGTGATTGCCTAAGTAAGAACTCAGTTCATTGAGATCCAACAACTTAATTTTGTGGACATTTAATATAATCTTGTTGAAGAGCCTTCAAACTGATGCACGGATTGGGTGCTCAGACCGGTCGGACGACCGGTATGCCTAGATGCGAGGAGGAAGGCTGGACAGTTTCTGTGTTGCCCCAAACTGGTCAGCCGACCGGTCGACAAGGGGCTCCGACCGATTGGGCGACCGGTCGGTGGTGAGGCAGAGTCAGGTGTGATTCTTCCCTGGACTGTTTCTTTGCAAGGTGCGACCGATCGACTGTGCACGTAGTTTCTTGCGCATTATGCGGTAGTGCATAAGATGCTTCTATTTTCAGGATTCTTGCTATATATATGGCATGTATTCGGACTTAGATGGTATCCTAAGGAGTCCAAGGTTTCCTAATGGTATTGGGAAGAAGGGAGAGTGATTTGTGTGTGTGTGTGTGTGTGTGTGTGAGAGAGAGAGAGAGAGAGAGAGAGAGAGAGAGAGAGAGAAGAGAGAGAGAGAGAGAGAGAGAGAGAGAGAGAGCTTGAGTTTTCTTTGTATTTGTTGCTTATGGGCTGTCAATCTCTGTAATCTTCTGTTTATCATAGTGGATCGCTTTGTACCGTGGTTTTTTATCCGTTGAGGGATTTTCCACGTAAATTCGAATTCTCTTGTGGTGAATTCTTGTGTGTGGTTTGATTGCATCGTGGTTTCTCGTTTGATCTCGCATCACTCTGTGCGTTCGGCTTCCGCTTCCGCTGTCGTGTTTTCCCAACAAGCGGTATCAGAGCTAAAGTTGGGGTGGAGTAGAATTCTGATCTGAAACGAGAAGATGAGATCAACACAAGGTTCGAGGTAGAGAAGTTCTCCGGGAAAAATAACTTTGAGTTATGGAAGGTGAATGTTGAATCCTTCCTAGATCAGTAAGGGCTTGATGAACCTCTTGGAAAGTGACCCGAGGCTATGAAAGATGATGAGTGGACGAGGCTCGATAAGAAGGCTAGAACCTCAATCCTGTTAAACCTTATGGATGATGTTCTCTATCATATCATGAAGGAGAAGATTGTGGCTGAAACGATGGCGAAACTAGAGAAGGTTTATGCCAAGAAGTCTCTAGAGAATCGCATGTACATGTTGATGCAGTTATTCACCTTGAGGATGGCTGAGGGAACGGAAGTGGAGGACCACTTAAGCACATTCAATAGGTTGATTTGCAAGTTGGTAGAGATAGATGAACCGATGAAGGATGAATATCAAGCATGCATTCTGTTGAATTCTCTTCCAGATTCATATGAGTCGTTCAGAGACTCTATGTGCCCAAGGAGGGAAACTATAAACGTCGAGACCGTTATCTCAGCCCTACAGTCGAAGGTGATGAGAAAGAAAAGCGGTGACGTGGCTTCCCATTATTCCTCGGAGGCACTGGTTATGAGGGGAAGAAGTTCTGAGCATGAAGGATAAACGAAATTCAGATCTAAGGCCAAAGGTAAAGGGAAACCTAAGGTGAAGTGCTGGAATTTTGGTTAGGAGAGTCACATAAGAGGGGATTGTCAGAATTCCAAGTTGAAGCAAGAGAGGTATGAGAATTCTTCTAGAGAGGGAGTCAATACCGTAGAGGACGGTGGCGATCTATGTGAAGTTCTGACTGTATCTGGTAATGGATCTCACGGTAATGAGTGGATCCTAAATTCAGGGGCTTCATGTCACATTTGTCCTGACCGGAGTTCATTCGCAACATATAGAGAGTATGGTGGTGAATTGGTGTTTGTGGGCGATGGTTACACTTATATGGTTGTGGATATTGGTACGGTGCGCATCAGGATGTTCGATGGGGTTAAACGAGTCTTGGAAGATGTGAAGCACATCCCCAAGATGAAGATGAATGTGATTTCTCTTGGTGCACTCGAGGCGAAAGGGTGCGTGTTTATCGGCCGTGATCGTTGTTGTGAAGTGATGAAAGGGGCACTCGTGTGTATGAAGGCACGGAGGTGTGACCATCTTTACAAGTTGATCGGGAGCACAATTCACGGTGGAGCTGCGGAATCGGCAACGAGATCCACAGTTGCTCATATGTGGCAAGTGCCCAAGGGCCACATGAGAAGAGCAGAAAAGGGAGTGAATGTGCAAGGCTAAAGTCGATGGTGGCACGAGAAGCAGTGGAGCTATGATTGAAGATGAGATGACGTTACGAGGATGGTGTTGTTTCGACATTTGAAACCTCGGTGGAGATTATTGGAGAGCCTTTAAATTGACGCACGGATTGGGTGCTCAGACCGGTCGGACGACTGGTTTACCTAGATGCGAGGAGGAAGGCTGGACAATTTCTGTGTTGCCCCATACCGGTCGGTCGATCGGTCGACAAGGGACTTCGACCGGTCGATGGTGAGGCAGAGTCAGGCATGATTCTTCATTGGACTGTTTCTGTGTAAGGTGCGACCGGTTAGGTGACCGTCGACTGTGCACGCAGTTTTTTGCGCATTATACGGTAGTGCGTAAGATGCTTCTATTTTCGAGATTCTTGCTATATATATGGCATGTATCCGGACTTAGATGGTATCCTAAGGAATCCAAGGTTGCCTAATTGTATTGGGAAGAGGGCAGAGTGATTTGTGTGTGTGTGTGAGAGAGAGAGAGAGAGAGAGAGAGAGAGAGATTGGGTTTTCTCTTTTCCTTGCTTGTGGGCTGTCAATCTCTGTAATCTTCTGTTTATCACAGTTGATCGATTTGTGCTATGATTTTTTACCCGTTAAGGGGTTTTTCCACGTAAATTCAGATTCTCTTGTGGTGAATGCTTGTGTGTGGTTTGATTGCATCATGGTTTCTCGTTTGATCTCGCATCACTTTGCGCGTTCGGCTTCCGCTTCCACTGCCGGGTTTTCCTAACAAATCTTACGATACTGTAGTGGTGGCGCTGGACAATAGCAATCTATTTTAAGACTAGACTATTTTATACATTTAATCTAATCATACAATACAGTAGCGGTGGCGTTAGACAATAGCGATTTAGCGATTTCTATTAAGATTAGGCTATGCCATGCTATACTAAGATAAGCATAGAGAAGAAAAATTTGTGTTTGTTGTAGAGCCTAGAGCTCTTCTTCGCATGCTGTTTATATAGGCTTATGAGAAGCAATGGTCTTGCATAGTCTTCAACATTGTGAAGGATTTGGATGACCGGCTGTGTAAATGTTCTTAATTCTCCATGTTAGTGTATCCTATCACATATGGCCAGGTATATAAGAGAGACTCGCTTCTTTGGATAATAAGTTAGATGAAGTCCTCTGTCACTAAAATCTTGTATAGAAAGTAAGAGTCTTACATCACTTAGCTTTAGCATTCATAAATTGTGCTTTTAGCATGACTCTAACATTTAATGCTAGATAGAGATATGCTTCGTTAGGATTTTGACATTTAATATAGAGAAAGAAACTTGGTTTAATGATTGTCTTGCTTTTTACATAGAGTACTTTTAATAGAACTCTATTATTTAATGTTATTTCATATATATGTCCTTAACTCCTTTGTTTTTTTAAGTCATCTACTTCATATATGGCACAATTGCCACATGGTGTTTTCCAAATCGTTTGATTTAGTCATGTCAGATCAGGTATAAACAATATTTTTGATACACGATTAGAATCTCATTCATCATGTTGCATATAATACCGACACGTGACAGTATCTTATTGATCCGCATAAGTGATCTAAAATTGGTGCAAATAGCCTTATCAGCAGGTTGGATGGCAAATAAGCATAATGGTGGACCTTGATGAATTTTTAATAGCTGGAATTCAATCACAACTTCTTCTAGTGTTGTGATCTATCTGCGGTTTGGACACGCTTCATATTTTGCTCATGCCCAAAAATGATGCAACAAAATGGATGGACGATGTGAATATAAAACACATACATCATGATGGGCCCCACAACCCAAGAACCATTGACCTTGGGAGTTTCTCGGATCCACCCAAGCTGCATCCAACTTAATTGGCCATGGTAACTTACCAACTGAGATTGCGAGGTGCAGCCAACCGCACCAATGTTGGTGAAGTGTGGTGCTGGAAAAGTTCTATGGGCCTCACCATGATGTATGTGTTTTATTCATGTCGTCTGTATATTTTAAAAGCCAATTTCAGGGTATGATCTAAAAAATAGTCAAATCTAAATCTCAAGTGGACCATACCATAGGAAAGAGTGGTGATTGAATGCCCACCATTAAGAACTTCATGAGGTACTCTGAACGACATTCATTTGCATTCACCAGCCATATTCATCATAGGGATTGAGATAAATAGTGTGTTTTGATGCCTGGCCTGGGTTGTAGGCGCTCATTTCTTAGTATATTCTTCATCTCTTCCCCTTTCTCCACCCTGTTTCGCTTTCCTCTCCTCCCTTTGTGCTTGAGATGTGGGTTGCTTCTTTTCTTTTTAATTAAAGATTTCTTCGTTTGTTATTTTTTTCGGACTTTGCCATGAGTAAGTAATAAGAGAGTTTCTTCAAATGCTTTTCAAAAAAGAAAAAAAAAAACTTCCTGAGGTTACAAAAGTTTTGAACAAACTAATATTTATATTTTCCCCTTCATCCAGGTCGACCTAATCAACAGGTTGGATGGTGAATAAACTTAGTGGGCCCTAGGAAGTTTTTAATGGTGTGCATTCTATCACCCTCGTTTTCTATTGTGTGGTCCACCTAAGATTTGGATCTGCCTAAGTTTTGGGATGATGTCTTAAAATTAGCCATAAAAATGGATGGACGGCGTGGATAAAGTGTATACATCATGGTGGACCCACGGAGCTTTTCCAGCACCACACGGCATAGACAAAGGTGCTGCGTGCTACACTACCGAGATGATATGGTGGAACACCGGAGCATGGTAGAGCCATCTCTCTCTACAACAGGCGTTGGGGTAATGTATTGATCGGGACCATCCATCTAGTTTTCGAGTGGTTTAAGATGCAACGCATTAATAATCCTAACCATCTGATCAGTGATCTTCAAAGCAAAGGATGAAAATAGAAACAGTTAACAATCAAAATTCGGACCGCTAATATTTACGATTTCTGAAAAAAAAGAAAAAAAAAAGCCCATGTGTAAAAGATCTGAGCTGTCCATTTGGTTGGCCTCATTGTGGCAAAAAATCAGGACGGTCCATTCATTAGGTGGGCCACATTGTACGGAAAAAATAGGTGACTAAATTAAAGTTTTTTCGACCATCCAATTTGTTTCCTGCTTTATAAGTAGACGGGCTGGATTTGGAATACATGAACGGCCCATGTTTCAGAGATCCAGTCCATTGATCTAATTCCCACCGTGAATTACTGTAGGCCCACCAATCAATGTTAAGAGAAAAATTAGAAGAGGCACCAAGAGATCCTACACTGCCATGTGTTGAGTGTCCTTGATTTATAAAAAAAAAAAAAAATATCATTTGTGTCCTTAATTCATCGCAACCATCCATGTTGTCCGTCGATGAATCTAGATCGTCCATACATTGTGGACCCGATCTTGGATGACCATGAGTCAGAACAACCCTATAACTGTTTGATGTGAACGATCAATGTCTAAAAAGTCAGCCTTCCACCCGTGGGGAGGGAAATATCTATTTGAACACGTCAGCTTCTTGCTAGCATGCGGACACGTCAGCCATGGCGAGGCATAACATTTTTTAACTATTACTTTGGTTGCGACCGGTTCATCAACGGACCCGGTTCAACCAGCCCATTCATTTGCATAGGAACGCGGATTCAACAATGTGGGTGGGATCCTGAGCGTAGCGCCAACCTCAACGCATGCGTTGTACATCCACACCGTCCATCTGTTTTTCCAACTTCGTTTAATGTGTGGGCTAAAAAATGAAGCAGATGCAAATCTCAGGTGGACCACACCATAGGAAAGAGGGGTCATTAAACTCCCACCGTTAAAAACTTCCTTGAGTCCATCGTAATGTTTATTTTCCATCCAACCTGTTGATAAGGTCATACAGACCTAGATGAAGGGAAAACACAAATGTCAGCTTGATCCAAAACTTTTGTGGCTCACAAAAAGCTTTTAATGGTCGATCACTACTGTTTCATGTGGTGTGGTCCACCTGAGATTTGGATCTGCTTCGCTTTTTGCCCATGCATTAAACTGATCTGGCAAAACGGATGGACGGCGTGGATATACAACGCATACATCAAGGTGGGCCCCATGGTTAAAGGACTTAAAACCACACTTCATCCATGCATGGTTGGACTACATGTCCAATTTCCACATGGGTGGGGGAGATAAGGACCATGTGTGCAAGATATGAGCTTTTCATCAGGTGGGCCACACTAATTAGATCTTCTGGCTAAAAAATAGACCATTTCACATGACCTTGCTTGCCGAAGTTTATCAACGGTTCATTTGGATTTGCAAAACCTGATTATGAGGAAGAAGAAGTGAGTTTTTATTGGGCCCACCTTATAAAGGTTTGTTTTGGTGTCATTGGGAATGATTTTTAATGCATTTTTCTTCCCATTGACACTCGAAGTATTCTAACCGTTGGATTTTAGCTTAGTGGCCCATAGAAATGCGGAATGGACCTGAAATTGGCTTTTGTGGGAAAAGAGGTTAGTTGTCTATTTTCTTTTCTATCATTTTATTTTAACTGGCTCCATTTGGAGGTTTGTGGGTTTGGCATTTGTGAGAAACTTTTTTTTATTTATTATTATTATTATTATTTTTTCAAAAAAGAGGTTAGTAAGATTGTTATTGACAGGCTTTCACATGTGTTCACAGGTGACGTGTGGTTGAAAATTCAAACATTTTATGAAACTTGGCAACATGCGAGAATGAAGGTTTTAAAAAATAAGGTTTTGAGCAAATGCAAATGTCCCATAAATGCCAATCTCACTAACCTCCAAATGGAGCCACTTAAAGTAAATCATGGCTCAGTGATAGACTCATAGGAGTTTCAATACTGAGATCAACGATCGAGTGCCCATGTGGTGTGGGGTGTGGGTGTGTATAATAAAAAATGAAAAAAAAAAAAAAAAAAAACCTCCAAATGGAGCCATTTAAGAAGAAAATAGATATCTTTTTAAAATTTATATAAAAAAATATATATATCTAATTTATATGGAATTCACGTTTCAATGCCTTTCTAAAAAAAATAATTCACTAAACTACCTCATTTATCTATATAACTATTGCTGCTTTATGTCACGCCTACTAGGGCTGTCAACAGTCATGCCTTGGTAGGTCTGGGCCTGAATTTTGAACTGTTTTAAGCTAGTCTTGTTCAAAATTCTGATTTTTCAGGCCAAGCACGGCCCATGGATACCCCTAACCGCAACCTAGCAAGCTAATGGGTGGGTGGCTCAAGTGGACCCCACCCTAATGTTTATGCAAAAAATTTAGCTTCATTTGTGATTTAGGTGGAACACATAGTTGGAAATTGTGCATGGGTAATACTCCCCTTCTAAACTGTTTCCATTAGTGTGGTCCATATAAATAATTGATGAGTATATTTTTGGTCCATAGGCCTAAATTTTTTTTTATAAAATGTAATGGTTGTGGTAGATTTTATAGAACAATCACAATGGGCCCTGTAAAACTCATGGGCAGATGTCTCTCTCCAAACCATTTTCTTTGGTAAGCCCAGTAGAATCGCAAGTCAGCTTGAATATTTTTTGTTTATTTATTTATTTATATCTTGGTGTAATATGGGACCAGGTATCTAATGGTTGGAGTGGATCTTACATAAACATCATGGTAGGCCTTTCAAAATCCAGAGTGATGTTTCATGCAATTTGGTATTCTTTGTACAGTTGGAAAGGTGATCGCTGCTTTATTTTTTGCTGTGCCCATGTGTGTGCAAAATTCACTCCAACTATTAGATGCCTAATTCCAATTTAGTTTGACATCCAAGAAAGGCTAACCGGTGATTTGGGCAGGTTACATGGAGGAAAATAGTTGGGAGAAATACATCCATATCTTTGTGGACCATGTGTAAGAAAATAGTTGGGAGAGAGATGTCAACACTTATCTTTACAGGGTTAACATTGATGATCATATGAAATTCACTCCAACCATTAGATGTTACAACAAAATTGAAGCACGAGCAAGGCAAGCCCGTCCAATTATGTGTTCCACTTGAATCACATGTGGAGGTTATTTTTTGGGCGTTTGGTCTATTATTAGGTGATGCATGTGGTGATCAGGGTAGATTTTACATAAACGCCACTATGTGCCCACTCAAACAGCTAACCCATTTACTAATGTGGCCACTGAACTGTCAAATGATAATTATATCGATTAATGAGATAGTTTTTTTTCTTTACTTTTAATTTTTTTGATAAAGGTATCAAATTGCAAATTTCATTTTAATTAGACAGTTCTTTTTATATAAGCTTTTTAAATTATTTTTAATAAGATAGTAAAGTAAGTATTAGATTTCAAAAGGCAAAAAATAAAAAATATATAAAATTTAAAGCTGACTATTATGAGAGTTTCTAGAAGAAAAACTTGGTCATGGAAAGGCCTGAGCAACTTGGGTTTCAAGGAAACCCAATTCACCATCCAAACATTGCCTCAACCATCAATTTATTTTGTAAACTGTGGTCCACTTGATCAAGCTAGCATGTGAACCACGTGAGCCAGCAAACGTATGGCATGGATTTGTCATCCCCATGCCACGTGGACTTGTGCTGTCATGTTGATGATGGGCTTGCCTAACACAAAAGCGTGCAAGATAAGCTAAATGTCATTACTAACATAGAGATTAGCTAGAAAACCAATGTCTCTTTACTCTTCTCGAAGTAAGAAAGTCAATAAATACTTTTAGAACAATCTTCCCATTTTCATTTATATAATAATTAGTTGCATTTTCATTTATATATTAATTAGTTGGACCGTAAATGGGTTGAATATTACAATATATCTGAATTTAGAATCCTGAGTTGAATATCTTATATCCGTATCTGACTTATATCTGACTATTTTTTCTATATTATCAGAATCTGAATCCATGCGTAGAAATAAATGGGATTTCCTTGAGAAATTGAATATCCGCCTTGGACCCGGTAAGGGTAGACCGTGGTTTCCAAACGACACCGGAAGAGACGAAGAGGTGCAGTTGAATTTTGAACGAGCCAGGCAGGAGAATGGATCAGGTCGTTACACCATAGTGGGTGTTTACCTCGTCGTGGGGACGCGGTTTAGCTAGTGACGCTGCCAATAGCCAGGTGGTTAGTGCTCTATGAGCCTCACCATGATGTATGTGTTTTATCCACGCCATCCATCTATTTCTCTAGATTATTTTAGGGCTTGATTGAAAAAAAAAAAAAAGAGGCATATTTAAATCTAAGGTGGACCACACCATAAGAAAATAGAGGTGATTGAATGTTTGAAATTCAAAATCTCCTGAGCCCACTATAATGTTTATTTGACATCCAAACTTGGATGAAGGGAAAAAACAAATATCAGCTTGATAAAAAATTTATGGTGCTCGATGTTCAATCAACACTATTTCCTGTGATGTGGTTCACTTGAGATGTGGATCCAACTGCATTTTTGGGCTCATGCCACAAAAGGACCTGGAAAAATGGATGGATGGTGTGGATGAAACACATACATCATGGTAGGGCCCACAGTGCGTGGCTACTAGCATTGTCAATAGCCAAACTGCATCTGATCGTGGGTTCAACCTTGATGTATGTGTTGTATATCCACACCGTCCATTAATTTTTCTAGATCATTTTATGCATGGTCCCAAAAGTGAAGCATATCCAAATCTCAAGTTATTCAAATTAGACTCTTCAAATTATGGGTCCCAATTTAAATGTATTGGGATCCAAAAAATTCCTCTTACTTGATTATCAGCATTGGATTGGTGGACAATTATTATTAGATGGATAAAAATGAAAAATATCCTATGGTCCTATTTTAACAAGTGTCCATGAATAAGAGGTTAAGAATATTAAATGAAACTGATTTTGGTACTCAGCCAGTGAGTTCCATAATTCAGTCAGTTTGTTTCGAGTTAATTTATCTACTATGTATTATAATTTCTGAGCGCCTGTTAATCAAGCATCATGCCCAGCCGGAGTATGAAATAACTCCCTTTTATTTACGGTTTGGGATGCGGGAGACATACCCATACGTACGGGCGTACGTATACATATGCCAGGATGTGTACTGGAAAATCTTTGTGGGGCCCACCACGATGTATGTGTTTTATCCATACCGTTCACTCATGTTGCAAGGTCAATTTAGGGTATAAGCCCAAAAATTAGGAAGATCCAAAGCGCACACAACAGTAAGCAGTAGGGATTAAATGCCCACTGTTGAAACATTCCTAGACCCATTATGACGTTTATTTGTCATCCAACGTGTTAATAAGTTCACACAGACCTGGATGAAGGGAAACATAAAAATCAGCTTGATCCAATACTTCTGTGGCCCACAAGAAGTTCTCAACGGTAGTCATTCAATTCCTACTGTTTGTTGTGGTGTGGTCCACTTGAGATTTGGGTCTGCCTCATTTTTTGGGATTATGCCCTAAAATTATCTAGAAAAATGGATGGACGGCATGGATAAAACACATACATAATGATTGGTTGATCCGTATCGACCAATACCCAATCAGTTTGTTTTGTACATTGTGGCCCACATGATCAATGTAATACATTGTGGCCCACCTGATGAAAAGCTCTGATCTTACTCAGGTTTTTTTTTTCTATATTTGCACGTGTGGCTACATGCTAGTGGGGCAGGCTCCACTCGTGTGAAACTAAAATGCAAGTCTACACATATGGAAAATAGTTAGGCCTTGGTAAACCACTTTTAGGGCGTAATCATCTAAAATATGTACACTAACTAATCGATAACGACAAGATGACTCGTGACTCCGCCACGTGGACAATGGCCATGCATGCCACGTGGCACCGGTGTGGACCACAGATCAAACGGTATTAAGAAGACCCAACAGAGTAGAATGTTCCATGGAGAAAATAGGTATGATTTTGTTCCCTTTCTCTTCTCTTTTTTTCCTTTGCTTTGGTGTTGGTTGTTTGATGAAAATGAGAGGCATGAAAGGAAGAGAGGATCTTAGACTTTTGGGCTTTTAGGTGAGAGGTTAACCGTCCCTAACTGACCCATGTGGGTCAGCTCTATATTGGACGGTTCGTAGTGTCTAGAGGTTTGATAGAGGTCATGATCTCTACCTATTACAAATGGATATTTTGGATCTTTAGCCATTGAATCTGAGTCCTTTTTGATGATCCAAACCGTTTATATGATGGGCCTCAGTGCAGATGAGGATACCCAAAAGAATTCTCCAATTGGAATATTTGGTCCCTTTGATTATTCGAACATCAACAAGACCCTTCATCTACAAAGGAAAAGAGTCAAATGATTCAAGGGATAAGGAATCCTATCCAAGGTGAGACCCATCGTATAAATGGTTTGGATCATTAAAAGATGACCATAGATCCAAAGATTAAGGGCCTGATGTATGGTAACAAGTTAGGACGTATTGTTACAAAGTCCCTATCTCAGTAACTATCATCAGTAGGGTAGACAGGCAGCGGCTACTTGCGAATGTTGCTGTCCATTCAAATCCTTCTCCCCCAAGGAGGCAGATTGCCAGGTATGTGGGCCCACCGTGGTGTATGTGTTTTATCCATGACGTCCATCCATTTTTAAAGATTGTTTTAGGCTACTTGCCAAAAAATGGGGTAGATACACAACTGAAATGGACCACGCCATGGGAAACAGTGAGGATTAAATGCCCACCGTTGAAATTTTCTTGGGGGCCACAGAAGTTTTCGATCAAGCTGATATTTGTTTTCTTTCCTTCATCCAAGTCTGTGTGACCTTATGAACGTGTTGGATGTAAAATAAACATCACGGTGGGACCTATGAAGGGTTCATCATTGGGTGTCAATATCGCCACTGTTTCATTTAGTGTGGTCCATTTGGGTGTTGGATATACCTATTTTTTGGGTTTATGCCCTAAAATAATCTGTCAAAACGGACGGACGGCATGGATAGAACACATACATCACGGTGGGCCCCACAGAACTGGTTCATGTCTCCAAGGAAATCTGCGCCCTTCCGCCATGATCTGCTGATTTGCCTGTACGTCAGATCAGATGGGCCACTCATGAATGGAATGAAATGAAAGGTTATAAGTGAATTTCACCAACGGTCCACATTTAACGTACACATGTGGCCTCCTTGATGATCCGACGTTCCTGATCATCACACCACAGAACATAATGGTGGGACCCACCTGATGAAACACCCTAATCTCCACAGAGGTGGGCCATTTGATGAACGTGCAGTGTTGATGTCAGTGGGGAGAGTAGGATTTTGATAACTACTCTCGCGAGTAACTTTAGCACTCCTCAAATAGTGTTATTATACTAAGAAGTCTTGGTCAATGCATAGTATGACAGCATATGAAAACAACGGCTATAGTTTTTCCACATCAAAATGATTTTTTTTGTTTTTTTAAAAAGGGCTTAGGTGCCGTTTGGTAAACTGAAAAATAAGGATTAGTCTCATTCTTAGCAATTTCTCTGTGTGGGAAATTCTTGGTAGATTTTTCAGGCTTTTGACGTTTTGTTTTGATAATTTGCCTGAAGATAAAACATTAAAAAATATATTTTTTAAATTAATAAAGAGAAAATTTTCTCTTAAATATTAATTTTACCATAAAATGTCATTAAGGGCCTGTTCGGATACAGTCAAATAAGTAACTTTTCCTACTAACGGCAGGAGTTTAGTTACTTATATAAGGATAAGTAAGTTTGGTTAAAATCAATATCAATTGCTTATTTGCTAAAAATTACATAAGTATTTAGGCAAAAGCTTGTGCTTTCGAACTTCTCAAAGTAACTTATTTGCTTCATTTAAAAAAAAAAAAAAAAATTGCAACACAGTAAGTTGATTGCAACCCAACTTTTTGTTGGGCATACAAACTCAGTTGACACGAACACTAATACCAACTTAATGTATCACCAATAATGAGCCACCAGTTTGTAGACTTCCACTAACGTATGTGATGTGCACACCGTCCATCCATTTTCAGGCCCACTTTGACAAATTTAAATCTCCGATGTGAGCCCCACCATCTGCAAATGGTGGTAACCAAACACATATGTACCGCTGAAACCTCTCTTTGAAGTACCACCCTGCTATGTGTTAGATCATCACTGTCCATCCCTTTCGTCAGATCATTTTGAGTGTGGGTCCCACCACGAGGGGCAGTGTACCCACCATAATTTTGAGGAATCTACATTATCTATCAAATTAACCCCACCACAAGCAGCAGGAAGCAATGACACCCATCATTGCACATGCTCTGATTGTGCCTACAGCTAGGACCCACTGTAATGTGTTTGCCATCCTAACTAATTTAGTGGGTCCCACCAACAAATAAAATGAGGATAGAATCTCTATTGTTGAAACACTCCTAAGGTCTAGTGAGTGGACCCCGCAACAGAAAAACAATGGGGTTGGGGATTTAAATCCACATCGTTGAAACCTCCTAGGCCCATGTTGTTGTATGTGTTGTGTGACCAAGTTGGCCATTCCTATTTCTTTCTTTTTGTTTTCTTTTCAGCTCACTTTAAGGTACAACCCAAACTTATAAGGACTCTAGTCTCAAGTGGACCCACACAATGAACAGTCCACAAAGGTTGGCCCAATATAATGGACAGTAGATGTAATGGGGGACCAAGCATACTTGAGAGATAAATACTTGTGTTATTGGAAACCAAACATGCTGAAATCTGAAGAGGGAAAGACTCATCTTCCAAATGAAAGTTCTCAATGTACAGCTTTAATCGATACCCTTTCACTTTAAATTCATTACCGTTGCGTGGCTTTACAATTATAACGGCCCCATTAGGAGATACTTCCTTCACCACAAAGGGACTAGTCCATGAAGTTCTCAACTTTCCCAAGAATAGTTGAAGTCTAGAATACTTTTTGGTTGATAAATATGTTGTTTACCAAGTACATTTATCTACTTAATAAGTCGAAACCAAGATAAATTGCTTATCTTAATTAACTTATAATCCAAATTAGCCTTAAATTTTATATTTATGAAATCATGCTTCCTACGTTATAGTTAATCCCCCCCCCCCCCCCCCCCCCCCCCCCCCCCCCCCCCCCCCCCCCCCAGGGCGTCCATTCTCATCTATATCCTCTCAGGTAACACCAGTTACAGCTCCCAATGCATTGGTCTCCTAGCAGCTGAGACTTGTAAAGAATAGGGTTGTCAAGGTTAGGGTAGGTCTTGGCCTGGATTTTGAACTGTTTCAGGCCAAGCTTATTCAAAATTCTAGTTTTCAGGCCCTAGCCTGGCCCATTAACACCCTAGTAAAGAGCTTCCCTGATGGCGAAGGGGTTGGCCACATGGGGCAAGACCCTTTTTTTGAAATTCACTCTGAGCTTCGGGTGTGTAGATTATTTGTAGGAGTAGGGTTCAAAACTCATTTCCATCTATGATTTAACTAGACCATATGATTTAAAATAGTATATATGGTGGCACCTACTCTCCAAATTATTTTCATCATTGTAGCCCACCTAAGCCACAGATTCTCTCAATTTTTTAGTTTAAATGTTTTTGCGGCGTCAAATGATTCGAGTGGATTTCACATGATCAACACAGAAGGCCTGGTATAAAGTCAACAGTGGACATCTCTCCCAACCGTTTCCTTTAATATGGCCTATCTAAATCACGGATCAACTTAATTTTTTGGACATTAGCTTAACATTGGAGTGAATTTCATGTATGCATCACAGGTGAGCTCGGGTATGCATCCCATAATTTATTTAGTTTTTAAACATACCATGGAAATTTTGGAAGCCCATCGATTCCTTGCAGCACCCACCACAGGGATATCCTTGTGTCACAACCTGACCCAAGCTCTATGGGCTCACCATGATGTATGTGTTTTCTCCACACCATCTACATCCCTTTTTTTGTAGGATCCCTATGACATCCCAATTTTGTAGTACCAACTGCATTTATATTAGACTTTTCATGGTAAATACCAATAAATAGTTCATTATTGTTCTTTATGTCCGTTTTAAAGTTAGTGGGTATTTCCACATTGAAAATCTAATATAGAAAACGTTAATTTAAATATGTGGGCTCCACTATGATATATGTGACATATCCACGTTGTCTATCCATTTTACCTAAACATTTTAGGGCATGAGCCTAAAAATGAGATAGATCCAAAGCTTAAATGGCCCACACACCATGAGAAACACTGGTCATAAAACTTTCATCATTGGAAAGTTTTTTCTTTCTTTCTTTCCTAAGGCCAATCAGATTGTTTATTTGTCATCTAACCGTTAATAAGGTCACAAAGATATAGTTAAGGGGCAGAAAAACAAAAACCAGCTTAATCCAAAACTTTTAGATCCCCAAGAAGTTTTTTAACGGTAGGTGTTCATTTCCCACTATTTCATGTGATGTGGTCCACTTGTGCCAATAGGAAAGCGTGTGTAACATCTGAGCAGTGCATGAGGTGGCCCCCACTTTG
This sequence comes from Liriodendron chinense, assembly GCA_003013855.2. NCBI lineage: Eukaryota > Viridiplantae > Streptophyta > Magnoliopsida > Magnoliales > Magnoliaceae > Liriodendron > Liriodendron chinense. The sequence continues at coordinate 5,980 of PVNU02002186.1, read as the reverse complement.
ATGATGACCATTGACAAAGATCAGGCCTGTCTCATCAGTGGAGCAAGATGTGAATTTGAATGTGGACCATTGGCTATTTATTTGAATGTGGCGGTTGGCGATCCTGATCGGACAGAAGAGACCAAAACTGGGTTGGGCAGGTTGGGCGGAAGTAGGTCCATGTCCAGCCCTCGAGTCAGGCCCGCTTGTCAGACGTTAAGGCAGATTCAACACAGTTGAGGTGTCATGAATACGGGTGTCAATGGGTCAAGTTCACTTCAGGTCTAGGTCAGCCTAAAGCCAAACCCATTTACTAAACGGTCCTAAAATTTTGGCCCGCCTATTTAATCCGGACTACTTGACCCACCCAACCGGACATAGTAGTGTCTGCATATTCATGAGCCAACCCATGAGTATGGGTGGCAATGGGCCAGGTTTGGCTGAACCAGTCCAGACCTGAGCCCATCGCAAAACCTAAAATCCAAGGCCTAAGCCCAACGTGAGCCTCGCAGACCGGCCCAAGGTCGAACCCAACATGAGCCTCGCAGACCCGGCCCATTGCCACCCTCACCCAGAGTCTCGAGGCTGCTATAGACTCAGCCCGAAGCTGGTTGGACCAGGCCCGTTGGAAAGCAAGCCCATTTGTGTAAGATTTTGATCGTGATCCAACTAAATCAACGGTCCATATTCAAATGGAAAAACAGTGGTCCATAAAATAGCAATGGTCATACAATTTACATAATAAATGGCTGTGATCCTTCCATGTGGGGCCCACTAAGATCATCCAAACCATGGGCCTACTGCTGATAGATCATATCCAACCATACTGATGAAATAATCTTAGCCATTTGATTCCTATTTCCTACTCCCAAGCCTGATCTGCTTAAAAACAATGAGGCCCAGGGCTGGGCCCACCCACCCAAAACAATCTGGCCAATACGGGCCTAGGCCAGGCTATTGGATTCAATGGTACGTGCTAATTTCAGACCGATCCCAACCCATTTAGATCTCAACCGTCAAATTTCTAGAGCCTGATCCATGGAAGACGTACACGTGCCTCTGGGTACGGTCCCAACCTTGAATAGGAATTAGGAGAGCGGATTAGGTAAGACTCCGGCGTCACCCAAGATGGTGCGGCCATCACCGTGGGGCTCACCTTGATGTATCTATTATGTATCCATGCCGTCCATCCGTTTTTCCAAATCATTTTATGACATTATCCGAAAAAAATATAAAAATCCAATTATCAGGTGGATCATACTATAGGAAACAGTGTTGATTGACCATTAATCGGCCACAAAGGTTTTTGGATCAAGCTGATATTTGTTTTTCTCTCTCTTCCAAGCTTATGTGAACTTATCAACAGATTGGATGGTAAATAAACACTAAGGAAATGTTGAAGTTCGCCCTAAGAAGTTTTTAATGGTATGGTGGTCAATCACTACTGTTTCTTATGGTATGGTCCACCGGATAATTGGATCTGCTTCATTTTTGGGATAATGCCCTAAAATGATATGGAAAACGGATGGACGGAGTGGATACATAATACATATATCAAAGTGGGCCCCACGGTGAACCCATGGGAAGGGCTGCACCGTGTAGGGTGAGGCCGAGGTCTCACCCGGTCCTAGGGCTCTCAATGGGTCGGATCTGAATTGGATCCAACTGGATCCGATCCGGCTCCAAGTCCGTATATCTGTATACGGATTCGGATCGTATTCGGATCCAACTCGGATCCAAAAGGTGATATTCATATCCGATCCATTTATAAATTGTAGATCCATTTCCGATCCAAAATCCATATAGCCATCGGATTTGGGTCGGATCTAGGTCCGAATCCACCTCATTACAAATCTAAAAAAATATATGATATAATATATTTAATTTAATTGAAAAATGATGCAAATCCCACTATTTACTATGGTATGGTTGACATAGCCTAAAATAATTTGTAAAATGGCTGGCTAACATGAATATAACATATACAGTAAGGTGACAATGAGTTGGATCTTAATCGGATTCGGATCAAACTCGGATATGCTCCTATGAATTCATATCTGCTCCATTTAAGTAATAGGACCTATTTTAAGATCTAAAACCAGTCCATTTAACTAATCGGACCTATTTGAAGATCCAAATCCACATTATACGGATTCGGATCGAATGGGATCTCGGATCTAACCCGCTCCATTGAGAGTCCTACCTGGTCCGCTCTCACAAGGGATTTTTACTGCAATAGCCCTGACTTGTGGCTATTTTTACTGAGAAGGCCAATTTCTTGTTTGGCTCATCTTTTTTGGCTTATTGAGGAGAAATTGAAAATTTTACAGTCAAGAATGCCCTCTGACCACCATGTTCTCAGGGGAATCCACCTTGCCCTAGGGGGGATCCATAGTGTCCAGGAGGAATTGGTCGTAGGGGCTTTTTTTACCATAAATTTTTAATTTCTTGTCAAAAGGCCATAAAAGATAAACAGATGAGAAATTGGACTTTTAGTAAAAATAGCCACTTAGTCACATTCAAGGAGCGGGGCTTCCGTGGATCCCGAGATCCACCGAGGTGGGTGGATCCCTGACCATGGAGTCCACTGTGTGATGGGTATGTATTAAATCCACGCCGTCCATCCATTTTGAAAACGCATTTTAGAGCATGATCCAAAAACTGAAGTAGATCGAAATCTCAAGTGGATCATAATACAGTAAACAGTGGTACTCAACCATTAAAAACTTATCGTAGGCCATGAAAGTTTTGGATCAAGATGATATTTTTATGTCTCTTCATCCACGGCTTTGTGACCTTTTCAACAGGTTGGATGGAGAATAAACATTCCAGTTGGCCCCATGAAGTTTTTAATGGTGGGGATTGAATCACTCACGTGGTATGGTCCACCTAAGATTTTGATCTTTTTTATTTTTGGAATCATGCCCTAAAATGAGCTTTCAAAATTCATGGGCGGTGTAGATGTAAGGAAAATACATCACAGTGGCCCACAGTTGGGGATCCACCCAAACCGCGCCACATTCAAGCCCTGCCTGTCCATTTATATTTTTGGGCCCAAAAAACGAGGCCCAATTCACAACTTGATTTAGGTGGGCCCAACGGGCCTGCCGGGTCCACTAACGGCCCTAGAGAGAGGGAATCTGGGACTTTTCCGAGGACTTGCCGGTCATTCTGGAAAAGAAAAGTATCAGCGGTACTAAAAATGCTGAGGCTTTCGCAGAAGAGAGATTGAACGGGTGATACTCGTCACACGTGCTGACGTGGAATATCTATAGAGATCTAGGCCGTTTATTTCTGGTAGACAATGGCCTATGCATGCTCTGGACAAAAAATCAAGAAGGTCCACTGATCAGGTAAGCTGTACTTGTATTTTGAATATAGACGTCAATAATACTATAAAGTGGAATCTACTTGGTGAAATGGAAAACATTATTTAAATAAATGGATTAATTTTAATTTTATCAAAATTATGAATGGATCGGATAGAATACACGTGTCCTAATTTAGCATGTGTAACGAGAATCGCGTATTTAATCTTACTCGCGCGAATCACCCTGTTAATTGTTAGTTGAAAAGCGGGAACCAGCTTGAGAACCAATGATTGGCCCGACGAACTTTGGTGTACGTTCGTCGTCGCGGACGCGAATTGCCTGTGCCCCTGCCAACAGGAAGCTATGTGGAGACCTTCTGAATTGCCCTTGATAAATCCATACCGTCCATCAGTTTTAAAATACTACAGTAGGATATGATTCAAAAAATGAGGTAGATCTGACACTCAAGTGGACTATGCTACACGAAATATTGGGAATTGAACTCCCCAAATTGGAAGATTTTTGCGGTCCACAGATTTTTTTCCAAGATTATATTTTTTTACTAATTTTTATCACAGTAATACTAACTTCATGAACGGTTTGGATGTCGTATAAACATCACAGTGGGCTCCGGGAAGGTTTCAACAGTAGCGGTTTTCATTCTCACCGTTTCTTATTTTGTGGCGCGATTGAGATTTAGATATCCTTCATATTTTCAAATCTGTTATATTGTGAGCTTTAAAAACGGATGGACGGAGTGGATTTACCGCAGACATCAAGGTAGACCATACGCAAGGACCAGGATGGAGGTCCGTAAAAATGAACGGTGGAGAGTATCGGTCAACTCACTCGCTGTTCCACGTCCACGTTGAGCACAGGTCATTACTCAATTATTTGTGGGGCCCACCTGATGAGCCGGCTTGGTTTGTGCGTGAGGGACAATGTAACGGGGACCTGAAGAGTGACCAACCTACCAGATTCAGTACACATGCGCCACGGTGGCACGTGTCACAGCATTTTCTCCTTAACAACAGTGGCAAACGCATATTGTAGCCTTTCCGATATAATAGAAAGAGAGGTAATTTGGTACTCTGGCGGAGTAGCTCCCTTGATACGCAGGCGCTCAGAATCGTATAGTGCACTTTTTGTTAAAGCAAGACCACTGGGTATTTTTCATTTTCAACCGTCCAATAAATGTCCAACAACCCTACTGTCATTCTTGTTAATGATACATCTAATTTGGGTCCCAAAAATTTTCACAGCTTAATTTGAATTACTTGCATGCCAAGTACAGCTGTACAAGAGTCGAGTCGAGTCGAGTCGAATCAAGCATCACCCTACTTCGCGCTAATTCGAACCCACCTATCCGCCTGCTCGTTACTCAACTTGACTCGGCCGAGTCAAGCAGGCCCCTACTCGATTAGGTAGACCAGCAAGATCGAGTTCGAGTTCCAAGCTGAGTCTGAGTTCGATTTTTGCAAGCTGAGTTTGACTTTGTGTTTTCAAGCAAGGTCTCTCTCTCTCTCTCTCTCTCTCTCTCTCTAACAGTGTGTGGCCGGCGTCGTGCAGGCAGAGTGAGGGTGACCGGTGACAAGTGAGCAGGGTGAGGGTGGTTGGCGACAAGCAGGTAGAGTGAGGGTTGCTGGCGTGGTGTGGACAACCGGTCGTCGAGCTCAGAGAGGGGAAGGGTGGGTTAAGGTTTGAAAAGGGGGGTGCTCAGGCGAGTAAAAAGTAAAAATATAAATGATTATGGTAAAAAAAAAAAATTATATATAATAAGGCTTCAAGCCAAGCCAAGTCAAATCAAATTGAGCTGAGTTCGAGTCTATAAACGAGTCGAGTAAAATCGAGCATGGCCCTGCTCAAAGCTCGCTCGAACACATTCGAGTATGAAAAATTTGACTCAGCTCGGCTCAAACTCACTTCCGATCTGAATCGAGTTGAGCATTTTTCGAGCAAATCAAGCAAGTTTTTCGAACTTAAGCAAGTCAAGCGAGCTTTTCAGCTGAGTCTCAAGCGAGTTTTCAAGCTTAACAAATCAGCGAGTTTTTCGAGCTTAAGCTAGTCAAGCAAGCTTTTCGAGCGAGTCAAGCGAGTTTTTCAAGCTTAACCAAGTCAAGCGAGATTTTCAAGTGAGTTTTTTGAGCTTACTCAACTCAATGCCAAGTATGCAACTCGTAGCCAATTTCTAAGTGCCTGCGCATCATCATCACACTATGCCAAAGTATATAAAAGCTAAGAGAAATACTTTGTTACTCTGGCAGAGTGTGATGGATGATACACAGTCACTTAGAAATCACTTACATGAAATACAAACAGTTCATTGTGGGTCGCATTTCAGACGTACCAAAAACAAAAACAAAAAATTTAAAATTAGGCTTATCATATTATCTCACTGTCGGATTGGTGGACATTTATCGGACTGTTAAGAATGAAAAGATCCAAAGGTCCTGATTGAACAAACAAGTGTCCACGAATCTGATTTTGGCGGTGTTAATCTTAGATAGTGGATCCCACACTTGAGTCGGTTTAGGGCGCGGAATGGTACTACCCGACCTAGGTAGAGGACACAGTCCCTGTCAGGGCCCCAATGTGATGTATATGTTCCACGCAGTCCATCCAATCTGACATATCATTTTAGGGCATGAGCTAAAAAAGTAAGGCAGCTTGAAGGCTGAAGTGGACAACAC